>CAAKMY010013024.1:554-11264 GCA_901111285.1 Corrigiola litoralis
CCCATTTAACTCCTTTCCTAGCCCAAAGATGTTTAAAAGATGAAATACAAGCCCAACAAAATCCGATGTGAAATAAAGCTCGTTTATTTAATAAAACATCGAAAAAAAATACGACATAAACTTTTAAGGCTTTAGAAGTTTAAAACAAATTAACGAGAAGTCATTTGGAATTAAATACGTCAAATAACTTAAAAGCGAGGAAAATCGTGCCTTAATTAAGGAAATAGCCTTAAAACACAAACGAGCCCAATAAAAATAGTGACACCAATAGACCTAAATTATTGGGGTGTCACAATAGGTGTCCGGAAAGGCCTTTTGGAGTTCCTATTGGAGAGGCTTTTGATTCTGATGATGATGATGAAGTTGCAGATGAAGATTTTGTGTTCGACATGAAAAAGTTACGAAGAGAGATATTATTATATATAGTAGAAGGAGCTCATCCACTTTCAACAATTGAGGAGAAAGGTTTCAAGCATATGATGTCTAAAGCTAATCCGTATTTTAAACCATTCAGTTGAGGCACCCTCACTAGAGATCTTTTCTCCTTGTATGTCTCTGATAGGGATAAGATACGAAGCGTGTTGCGTAATGTTCCTGGTCGAATTTGTCTGACAATGGATAACTGGTCATCACAACATTCTTGGTAGCACTACATATGCATAACTGCCCATTTTGTCGATCATAGATGGAACCTTCACAAACTCATCTTAAGGTTTAGAGCATTAAGTCCACCTCATGATGGAGATAGTATTTCTGAGGAGGTCTATATGTTTCTCAAACAGTGGAAGATTGAGGACAAGATACTTAGTGTCACGGTTGACAATGCTTCGTATAATGATGCTATGGTTCTACAGCTAAAGAACCGTCTTGTGTGGGGAATGTCAGAGAAGAGTGGTAAGTTATTTCATATTAGGTGTTGTGCACATATCATCAATCTTATGGTGCAAGATGGGTATAAAGTCTTATTACTGATCTCTTGGAAAATATTAGAACTCTAGTGAAAAAGATTGAGAAATCTTCCCACATAGGTAAAGAGTTCTATGAAGCTGCTCAAAAGAATTATCATCTTGATGTTAGAAGAAAACTTTGTTTGGATATGGAAATTTGCTGGAATTCTACATTCAAAATACTTGATAATGCCTTGTACTACAAAGATGTGTTAGTGTATTTGGGGTCTCAAAATCCATCTTTTAAGTCTTTGGTTCCCCTTGAAGCTCAATGGGAGAAGTTGAGTGTGATTCACAAGTTTCTGAAACAGTTTTATGATGTGACTTGTATGTTTTATGCTTCTAAGTTGCCTACTGCGAATTTGTATTTCAAAGGAGCATGGATGGTCCATCGTCGTTTGTTTAAGAGCACTAAGAGCCCGCATGAATTCCTAGCAAAAATGGCGATGCCTATGATAGACAAATTTGACAAATATTGGTCAGAGTACAATGTTTATCTATCATGTGCTGCTATTCTTGATCCCAAGTTTAAAGTTAAGTTCGTCGTGTATTGTTTTGACAAGTTGTTTGGGGCTGATGTAGCTGTTGAAATGGTTGATGATATCTTGGAAACTTTGTATGGTGATTATAAGTTACAATCATTGAGCTCCCCAATTGTTATCTCCCCATCTCAAAGTTCTGGGTTTGATGATGATAACTTTTGGTGGATTACCAAAGTTTCAATCCTAGAACTAGTCAAACCAACACCCAACTTTCAGAATTGGATTTGTACTGGAAAGAGCCGGCTCTTGACATAAACATGGATTTGGATGTTCTACAGTTTTGGTGCTAGAATTCAATGAGGTTTCCCGAGCTTTCAGTGTTGGCAAGAGATATGATGTCCATTCCAGTTAGTACAGTAGCTTTCGAGTCGGCTTTCAGTATTAGGGGTAAGACGATTTCTCCTAATTGTAGGTCGTTGAAGGCGAAAACCGTACAACACTACTACAAATTCTTGATTTTATTGATGCTTTGGTCTGGACGCTTTAGAGAAGCGTCTTATGATAATTTTTGTCCGCCAACCATCCTAGCATGCTTTGATGCAAATAAGTGTCAATAGGCATTTAAGCCCAGAATAAAAAAAAAAAACAAATTAGAAAATGAACCCATGCGGCCATACCCACACGCCCACTTTCACTCCCACGATATATCAGAAAATGAACCCATGACTGCTCCCATTATTTGATACAGTATATTTTTAAAAAAAACTTCCTTCCCCATTTTCTGATAAAAAAATTAACTTCCTCCCCAAACAAGTACATCTCCCCCCATTTCTCAATCTACTTGTATTGATCCTTTTATAATTACGATTCTCATTTTTGCTTTCTTTGCTTTTATCTGTATTGATTTTGTTACATTTAAACTTGTTGAAATCATTGTCGTTAGCCCTAATTGTTCTAAATTCAATAATCAATCGCAGACCCCTCTTCGAAGACGCATCTACGGCTGAATCAATTGGCGTTGCCAACGCCGTGGAACTACAACTCAGGTTCGTCTTCTCCATTTTTTTTATTTCATTTAGCTTATCGTTTTTTTGGTATTATATTGTTAGTATTATATTCCTGTCAATAAATTTTATGTTTAACATTTGGGCTTTTTAACCGCATAATATATGTTCTTTGTAATTTAATTATTGGCAAACAATGAGAGTTTTTGAAATTGTCTAACGAAAATCTGTTTGCATAATCTATAGGGTTGTAGTTTAAATGGAATTAGTTGTCTTAGATGTTTCTGGTTTGAATGAAATTTAGCATGTCCTCGATTTCTTATGTTACATATTGATCAAGGTATAAAGGGGTGTGCTAATCTATTGCATTATAGATGGAATCTACGGTTGGTAAATGCCATAATGATATAAGATGTTGTTACTGTTTTGCGGCATAATGATAGTTTTGTGATGTTTTGGTGTAAGAGTATCTAACTTTTTGTGGAATTTAGTTATGTAATTATGGAAGATTTGTAGGTATCGTATTATTACTGATTATGCTACATATACTATGGACTATGCAACATCTTCCGAGGGGGTTGTAGGCATCGCCTTTGATAAATTTCATCCAACTTTACTTATGAATTATCTGGCGGGGGATTAGGCAAACCAGTTTCAGTTCATAAGATGGGTTTGATTATCACACTATAGCATGATTATGATACCTATGTAAGTATGATCTACAACAGTTGTTTCTGTTTGTTGAATTATTGACTTATGCGGGTTGGGAAGACTTCCTGACCTTTGATTTGTTCTCTTCCTATTTTTTTCGTTTTAATTTCTTTGCTAGAGTACTTGAGGCATAAGAGACCACTCTATGACACCATTTAGTCATAATTTTTCCCGCTTGAGGTTCGAGCTTGATATTGGCATTTGGCTCAAGTTGTAACTTGTTTGAGAGCCTCCCTAAGACTCCCTACAGATTTTAGACTTTTCGACTTCTGTTTTTACCCAATTTTTTATTGTTAAGACTCTAACTCAGATACATTTTTACTCACCTAGCTATGCATATTATTCCTAGATGTTGCTGAATGTCTTTGGCTGACTAGTTTTACTCTCCATTAATATTCAAGCAATTCTAGGCTTTGTAACTGTAAGTCTAGTGGAAATAAATCAGAACTTAAAAACTTCATGTGGGAGATGCAAGCAGGTTTCCCATAACATCTGGATTTGAATAAATATAGTGCATCTAATATCTCTGTTATGAACAATATAAATGTTTCCACAAGAGAACAACCAGAATCTATGTGAACTTGGTTTCCAGGACCATCAGTTACTCAAAGCATCAAAAAGGTTAAATGAAAACATTGTTGTTTAAATTTAGAACGTTTTCTTGTTGTATTCAACTAGTAATGAGATCTTATCAATCTTTATTATTTTCTAATTGGTCTCAAACTTGTTTTACTTCTTCTTAAGAAAATCAGAGGCATCTTGGTCAGAAAGCCATATTCCACCTTGAAAATAAAATTTTCTATGTATTTCTTCAAAATGGCTTTCAACATATCTTTGGCCCTTCTGTGTTCCAAGTAAAATAAATCATTTTTTAGTAGTATTTATTTGTAGTGAATCTATGACTGTAGATCAATCATGTTCGTTTGGGCAGTTTTCTTCAATTAAGCTGCTACGAAACTAGGAGTCTAATAGCAAGGTCATTCCGAATTTCTAGTTGTTGCTTGGTTTCCTGCATGTATCAGTACATTGCAAGATTACACACTTCCAGATTTTCTCTTCCTTCCACTATTCTAATCTATTAGTACATGTTATTGTACATATATGGGTATTGACGTATTGTAAATATGTAATTTACGGAAGATGGATGTTCAGATTATTAATCTGTTAAATTTGGTGTTCCTTTATCCTTCTTTATTTCTAATTCACTGTTTAGATGAACATAAATATAAAGGAAAAGCAAATTAAAGCAGCAAAAGGGAGGAGGTACTTATAGTTTTTTTTGCTCCGCTGCAGTTATTGGAGGCTTTTGTGAATTTTCTTGATCATGTTGGGACAACTATTTTCCCAGGCATATTCTGTCAAGATAGTTTGGGTTTTTCTTTTTACAACAAAGTAATATCTAGGTATGATGCTGCTTTAAATACTTGTGTGTGAAAATTTTCCTTGCATTTTGCTTCCTTTTCTTTTTTTTCTTTCTTTATAAGTCTGTTTAGATTTGGGGAGGGGGGGAGGGGCACATCATAATGGGTAAATCGTTGAAGTTAGATGCCTTGTGAAAGAAATAGTCTTCTCGAAATTATTTATTTGTAGTATTTTCTATGAGGATATTCAGGTGTTTAGTTTAGTGGTAGCTGAATTCATTTCCCAACTCTTTGACGCATTTTAATTTGCGAATATTGATTTTTTTTTTCTGGAGAAAATTGTCAACTAGATATATTATTTTTAGAGTCTAGTAGAGATTATATTTAATTATACTTGACTTGTTCTCTCTATCTCTAACAGTCCAACAAAATTTATAAGTTTTTTTCTTTCTTATATGAAGGTTACAAAGGCTGTGAATTGTACAAGTGATATGACGTTATACTCAATGGAGGGATTTATATTAATCACTATTCAGTAGTTTGGTTATGCACCATATGCTAGCCTCTAATTATAGAGGATGCAATCTACTTAGTTGGCGACATTGATTTATTGTATACATTAGCTTTATGTATGACAAATTGATAAGGATGTAAGTAGTATGTAACTTTGTTTTACTGGCCTTGACAAATGATTATGCAAAGCAGATTTTGTATGTGTAAGAACACATTTAGAAAAATATGCATAATAAGATCAATTTGTTATTTATTTATTTTCTACGGTAATCTTGACGCTTTTTAGTGTCGCATATAGTTGCTGCCAAATGGTTTCGTACCCGCTTAAAAGGCTGCCAGTGACACTTATAAGTGTCATTCTATATGGCTTGACGCTTAATTGTGTCGAGAATCTTGACATTTATAAGTGTCGTCATTGGTGTGATTGATGCTAAAAAGTGTCGAGATACATGGCACAAAAAAGCGTCAATAAATACTGACACTGAAAATTTTGACGCTTTTAGAAAGCGTCGAGGATAAAAATACCGACGCTTTTTAGTGACAATAATTACCCAAAAAAGCGTCGAGAAAACAAGGGATTTGTAGTAGTGCAAGCATTGGTATGCCTACAAGATTGGCGTCGTGCAGAGCATGACATGCCTCTAGATTTGGATAACGATCATGATTCATGTGAAGAGGTCTTGGATGAAGACGAGGATGATGATATACTGGCTAGTTGGTGTTGATATTACTCCAGAGTGCAACAAGTAGCAGAATTTCAAGCAAGTAGCAGAATTTCAAGCAGTGGTGTCTCTTTGCACTTTATGATAGTTTTAGTACTCACCCCCATCTTCTTTGCTACTTAGTATTAATGCCCATGTGGCCTGTATTTCTGTTCACTGGCCTCTTTACTAGTTCATAAAGAGGCTGGTACCATGGATTCACTGTGTTGTGGTCTAATGCTTATTTGTGAGCGGTCCATGCATATTTGGCTATAATGCCATTTTAAGTTGCCTGAAATCTATGTCAGATGTCATTTTCTCTAACTTTTTGGATTAAATGAGGCTAATATTCGGTCTAGAAGGTTGTTTAGCTGTTTCAGCTGTGAAATTGATGGAAGTACTTGAAGTTGGTGAGGCTAAAGGTAAACAGTATGTTTGGGTATATTTTATATATTGATGATAGGGAAATTTCTGAGCTGGATGCAGCCAAAATGTGTGCGAGGATTGTGTTTGTCTAGTCAGAGAATATTTGAAGTTGGTTTTGATATAGATGTCTTAAGCGTGTCCAGGTTTGAAATTGAGCTTTAGCTAGGTACCTGGTATACTAATGGTTAAGAGGAGAAACATTTTGGTGTACCTCCGAGAGCTTGAATTTATCTGGTGTTGGATGGAGTTTCTTATGGGTTGAGATGCATTTAAACTTGACTTTGTAGCTTGTTTTGTTTCACATTATGTAAATGCCACAGGTGCTGGAAATTAGTATATGAAGGGGTTTGGGGTACAAGGTGCAGACTGTCAGAGCTTATTCTCCCTTATGATAGCAACCTTAGTTGGAAGTGTACGGGGTAAATTTACAGAACTAATTTTCCGGCAGAAACAACCTAGTTGGTAAGTTTCCCTTGACGGTCATGGAACATTCTAAGCTAGCTATTAGCTGCAACTATATTTCAGTCTCGAAGACTCTGTGTAGCATGACAGAGCAACAATTTTTTTACATTGGTAAACAAACTAGCTTTGGCCTGAATAGAATTTAGGATATTTCCTCATCTTCTCCCTTGTATTTGTATTTAAGATTCTATATCCGCTGGAAAATATGTCTTTTTTAATGGAAGGAGGTCTTTGTTGCTTCACCTGTCCGCACCAGGAGTCCTTTATTTGTAGCTTTTGTGCCTTCTTATCTCAATTTCTGTTCCCCTGGTCTTCTTTCTCATTTAGTTTTGTCTATTGCCTCAGCACTTAGTAATGCCTCTTTTACTCTTGATATCGCAGCAGTTTCATCCTTTTCTAATGCTGAAAGTACAGATTGGAAACTTCTCATTGATCAGGTATATTACTGTAACACTAAAAAGTTTGTTTCAGGCTTTGGAAGAAATTCTTCTTTCTCATTTAGTTTTGTCTATTGCCTCAGCACTTAGTAGCACTAAAAAGTTTTGTCCTTGTTGATTTTGCTTTTGGAAGAAATTCTTTTGTATACTCAGTTACTTCAAGAAGATGTGCATTCTGATTGGTGATGCTAATATCTTTAGTTTGGACCAATGCTTTTGCAAAGGAAATAAAGTCAAACCTTGGATTAATTTGATTAACATTTCTAGCGCAACGAGATTATTGCAAGCATTATCAGTACGCCTTGCACTTGTTTGTGTTAGATTCCGTTTTGCGTGAGTGCTGTTGTTTGATGTAATCTTTATATAGTGTTTTAACGTTGGATATTAGCGTCCTGGATACTTTATAGTGTTGCCCTTAGTTTATGTATTGTCATAGTTTTGCCTTAGGCAGTTAGGGGTATTAATCATGGGGATGGTCCTTTATTTGTAGCACACCGCCTTTCCACATCTCATGGGCAAGCTTAAGTAAATGAGCAACAAAAGTTTAAGTAGTCATGAATTTAGTTGACTTAGCAGAGTTACAAAAGCGGGTCGAGGTGACCCGCGACCTGACCCGTTTTTCAGTTATCACCGACCCGGCCTGTTTCAATTCAACCCGGCCCGGCCCGGCCCCGGCCCAATGAACAGGTATATATACATATGTGAATATTTATACAATAACTATGATTGGTAATATATTCTTAAATTGATTTCGTTGTATAAATGTTTCACCATATGTTTTCTTGCCTTTCCGCTGTTAATACGAAGTCGAAGACAAGTGTTCAATGTTTGTCGTTGGAAAATTTGATGAGGTACAACAATATTTTGTTCAATTCTTAAATTTTTATTATATATATGTTATTTTGGATAAATTCATTAATAAGTAGTCAAATGTTTGCAAGCATTACATCTTTTGTAAATGTTGAAAAGTGGACATTAATTTTAAATTTACACTTTAAATTTGAATATCACATTATAATGATAATTGATTGATATGAGATCGAACATAAGTTGATAACATGATGATTTAGTGGTTTTCTTTGGTTAATTTATTTTTTAGAATAATCTTTAGTAGGGTAGCTAATTAAATTAATGTTATTTTATTTATTTTTTGTGTTTTACTTTGTCTTCATTAGAAAATGAATACGTCTTCTATTTTTTTTTCTATTTTCACCTAAGACTTTTAAAAAAATTAATCATCCATTACTAAAGTGCTTTTCAACCTATCTATTATCTATAGCATGTAATAGTTATGTACCTTTACATATTTCCGATATTTTGATTTGAGTAATGTTGAAGTTAAAACAAGAGTTATGCACTTTTGTCTTTATCAATACTAGTTTGAAACCGCACGCAATGCGAGCAAGCGACAAAATTACTAATCCATTTAAGCCTACTTGTTGGCAAACTTTATTAAAACTAACCATCAACTATATAAAAAGGTGTAATAAGTCGCATTCTTCTAGCAACAAACACATAGGCCTTGGGTTTAACCCCTACTAAAGAAAACCATAAAAGAAGAATGCATATAGAAAGTATTAAATAGTAAGTTTCATATATATAATTAAACATTGTGTGATATAAAATTGCATGAAGAATCACCAAAATATAAGCCTATAATAGAAGAAGATAAAGGATCACCATCTCATATTACATTTATAAAGTTCACTATCAACATTTCGAGATTGTAATTTCCTCAAAATGATATTTGGCACTAATAAGCATTTTCTATATATGTAAGCAAATGGATCAGATTATTCTTCCACATCGTGTATGTGTTCTTGCGTGTTTCCGCATCAGCCCTTGCCAAGGAAATTAATTGCTGAAACATACACAAAGACTATTTGAAAGTTAGCAAAGGCGAAATATAAATAAAAAGATATTAACAAAGACCCAAAAACATTGGAAGTCACTGTAGATCAAACCTCAAAATCACCAAAAAATTAGCATAGAAGAAGAGGTAATTAAACACGAAAAAATTCGTGTAAGTGTGTATATACTATCGACTTGATGGGGTGACAGGCCTCCGTAGATTTCTCAAACTCTTCCTCCTCTAACCACGAATCTCTGAAGGGTTCCCCTCAAGAATAAGATTAAAAAAATGTGCTAACATCTTTCTAGAGTCAAAAAGCATTTGACAAAACTTGTGCAAGGTCATATTAAAGGGAACTAAAAGTATCAACATTATGCGCAAAAAAATACCAAACGCAAACTCATCATCAGTGAAGGGTGTTCTCTACGAACATTCAGGCCCCTTTATTATCTTGTGACTTCAACAAACCAAGGGAAAGGCGCCTTTAGCTGAACCCAACTTTACAGCTTGCCTACTAATGTTCTTTTCTCTATCCTAAGCAATTTCAGTGAATAGGCTCTGTAGGAACTTCCAATGTAGCCTTCGTATCCTTTCATTAAACTGATGCGTCATTAACCTAATTCTAGTTCTCCTCAAACTTCTGTTACGACCCTACAAACTAACTTTCTATGGAACTAAAATGCCATCAGGTTCAGGTACGACCAACCCCCAAATTCCATTCCCTGATCAACTCCCACGCCCAAATTCAGATCCACACTATACATATTCAACGCATCAAAACCACCATCATTATGAAACAAAATAACATTGTAGACACCGTAATTCGTCCGTGTCAAACCCGATGATGAAAGTCTTTTCGTACTCGCTTAGTCTGGATCATAGGTAGACGAAATGTTAGTAAGGAGTGAGCTCGGAACTCGAGACATGTCTCAATTGACGGGAAAAGGTTGATAGTCGTGTTAAAGGTGTGTTAGCACGGGCCGGTTTAATTAGACTCGATGTTTCGGGTCGATTCTAAACTATTAAATGAGTAATTAAGCCTTGTTAGGTGGTTAATGAGGCTTAGGCTTGCTTCCCTAGGTTCTTACATGGACTAGGACGGATTAGAAGTAAAGGAAAAGATAAAATAGTTGGCGGCAAATGAAAAGGGTCTGACTGGACCCTGTTGCTGTCCGGCCAGACATGGCTTATGTCCGGTCGGACCTTTGAGTTATCCGACGGCAGAATGGTCTGAATTGCAAATGGTTCGGCCGGACGTGGCTTGTGTCTGGTTTGGGGGAGCGAGAGGTTTGCTTTGTTATTTTCTTTCCTTTTCTTCTGCATGCGACGTAGGCTAGGTTTTGTGAATTTCCACTCCCCTATATAAGGGAGAGGACAGCTTTGACCTAAGGGGAGGACTTTTCCAACACATTTTTTGTAACACCCCTGGATTAGGCCCCTTAATTAACTACTAAATTAGGATTTGTTTATATTGATAAAATATAAACCCGGCCTTAGTCCAGTTGTATTACCGCCGCGACTATCAAGCTAACTAAAATTCACTTTATTAGATTAACTTGACAGAAGCCAAGCTTATCTAGTTACAAATATCTCAAATTTCTTTTTCTTTTTAGTGATCAATACTTCGGTAGTTATATTGATTTGATTTAATAAATTCATTTTAGAATTTATAACGCGACAACGGAATACACACAAACATATATTATACATAAAAGAGTCCACACCAAAGTCCAACCATATGTCCATGTCATCACGAGTCACAACCCGACTCGATAGGTAATATAATACAAATATAATACATGATAGGTAACCAC
>CAAKMY010013102.1:0-20830 GCA_901111285.1 Corrigiola litoralis
GGGGGGGAAGGAGGGGGGCAACTTGCAATGTTCTAGTTTTGTGAGTTCCATATCCCCTTATCATGTGCTATGCTTTCCTAGCTGTGTGTCCCTCACTCCTTGACTCTTTGTCAAATTTCTTTATTCCTTTTTTCTGTTACATTTGCGTGTATGTTTTGAAAATATCTGTTCTAGCCTTGTTTTAAGGTTGGCATATATTTGCCTCTTCATATATTTCTTGTTTAAAGATGGATACACATTTGTTATTAATTCTAGGAGATTGTAGCATGTGGTTCTAAAACATTCAAAACTGAAAAATATACGGTCTATGACGGGAATTACTTATCACTTTGTTCTACTTTATTAAAAATTAATGGTTTTTAATATGGTTTGACCAGGACACTCTGTGTTATGTATTCTTCATCAGCATCCTTTTACCCATCACCTACTTTGAACAGCATCTTTTGCGAGACATAGTCAAGTTTTACTTTAAAAGTCATTACTTTCTCTAGACATCAAACATGGTAACAGTGAGTTTCATGATATGATGGACTCTACAAATATGGTCCCCATAGTTTTAAGGTGTCTTTCTCCCTATAATCGCCATGTGTGAGTGTCACTATTTGCTCAATATTATGCATATGTAGATTCTACAGCCAATTACGCTTTCAATGAGGGAGTTAAGATTTCAGAAGAAATATGCGGGGTCAATTAAATAATTTCCCTACTTGTGCAGGTTTTTCATGGTGCTGATAACGACGTGCTTTGGTTGCAGAGAGACTTCCATATATATGTGGTTAACTTGTTTGATACTGCCAAGGTTATTCTATGTTTTCTAGCGTGGTGCTACTTCAGTGCTCATCAATTAAAAGTTTGAGTGTAGCTGAACTCCTGTAAAATAATTTCGATGCCTCTTTTTTTGGTGACAGATTCATTCTTTTGTTGCAGGCATGTGAAGTATTATCTAAACCACAGAAATCCCTAGCTTACTTGCTTGAGACCTATTGTACTTTTACTACTAACAAGTTATTACAGGTAGGTTCTGTCATTTCATTGTTCAACGTGGCGTGCTTTCCATTAGTTTTTCTTTTTTTTTTGTTCCATCCTATTTATAACTTACCATATGCCATATATATCTTAAAATTTGGCTAAGAAGAAGAGTTCTCACGAAACTACTGAAGGCTTATGATTATACACTCTGAACACACTCTGGATATTGACAAAAGTATTAACATTTATTGGCACTAGTTAGCTAAATGTTCTTGCATTAGAATTTTCCAACTTTTGCAGGTTCATCCATTTCTTTACAACTGTTGACCCAAAGCAAAGGGCTGATAAAAAAACTAGAAACATGGTGTAAACGATAAAATAATTTTGACTGTCAAGATCTCGTGCATTTTGTCTTGCTGATATCCTGTATTAGATGGTACTTTAAGAAGATAAACTGATTTATGTGTCCCTGCCATTTTTCCGTATTTTATTCGCCTCCCTCTATGGCTCTATCTATGCCCTCCCTGAGGATATCTTTTGAGTTGCACCTGATACATCATTGCCACTTTGTCATAGCGTGAAGACTGGAGACAGCGCCCATTGCCTGAAGAGATGGTGGAATATGCTCGAGCAGATGCACACTATCTTCTCTTTATCGCAAAATGCTTGATTGATGAGCTCAGAGAAAAAGACAATAGTATGCTGCAACCTTACTATTTACAATTCAATTTTGATTTGTTTGAAGTCTAGTATGCTTGTACATTTTCTACTTAATAGATGCTGGCATTCTTGCTTGCTTTAGCTAACTTTGTACTTTTCGCAATAAGTTCATCTTTGCTAGAAACTTGCTGTGTAAGTAAAGAAGGGAGAAATATTAGGAGAACTAGAAGAAGGACAGAGAGAGGGTGTTGGAGGTAATATTTGCAGACTTTATCAGTAAACACCCTATCAATCGGTCCTTTATCATGTCTCAATACCAAAACTCAGGGGATTCATTATTAGGGACTCAATTGGTAACTGTAGCAACTAACAGAACTTTCTTACCTTGTACTTGTGGCTATAAGTTTCTTATTGTAGCAGTTGTTTAAGCCTAATGATTGAGACTGTGAACAGGAAGGGACAATTTGCCAATATTTTTTGGCTCCAATTTCTCATGAAATATAACCTTTAAAAGTTCTCTGTGAGTACCACATGAATAAGTTGTTTAGCATATCATGATACCATTGCTCTGAAGGATTTTTGGAGCCCTTGCCCTCATGGTTGGGGGCTGCAGCAACTTACACCACTAATAGTCTGGACTCTTATTCCCTAACAGATGAATATCTTTGACATCCATTTTAGAAGGACTCGGCTGAGGGGACTCGGCTGAGGATTTGGAGCATAGTTGAGTCTTTTTCTGTACGGAATGACTAAATCAAGATTTTTAAGTATGAATTTCTCTAATATCTGCGCCCGCAAATCCTTTTACAACCACATCAAGCTTCAAATGCTCTTTCTTCTCCAGTTTCAGATTAAATTTTGAAGTCAAAGGTTTAATATTGGCTCAAAACTTTGGTTTGAATTCAGTGTTTTGGTGAACTCAAATTATTGATAAAAGCAGTTATGGAGACAAAACAAAGCCCTTCTCTTATTGTGCTTGTTATTTCTTAAATGAGTTATATGACCAACATAAATATTTCCATGCAAAATGCCAGTGCTACTTTCTTATGGCACAAACTGTATTGAGGTTTAGCCCAGGATCTGAGTAGATGCATTTGCAAGTATCACGTTCTTATTTGGGAAAAAAATAAACAGGTGGAAAGTTCTTTGAAGGTCGTATGCCTTCTAAGTTGTAGGTAGAAGGAGGAAGGGTTGGGGGGGGGGGGGGGAGGAATTCTTCAAGATTTTAGAGCTGGGTATCTTTATCAAACTGCAATGTGGGAACTCAGATGTGTTTGTTTAATTCGCCTCTCTTTGATCGCAAGTTTTGTTAGCTTTCTTATCTGATAATTGTGTTCTCGCTGTACTCTGTTTCAGTACTCAGTCGTACTCGGAGGACACATAGTCCTGTTTTTATATTTGTAATAAAGTTCTTCTGTTATAGCTAAAACAGAATAAAATAAACACTAAGTTCGTATTGAAATAATTTCCATTTTCTTCGCAAATGTCAAAAGTGTGCGGAAAGAAAAAAAAACATCATCGCAGAAACTCTCCCGCATAGCATGATTCTCCTCGCTTGTTACTTTATCATTAAGGGCTGATATACTCTTCGTCATAGTTTAAACATTCAACAGATATGGATGCAACAAATATATCAGCTGATCAGGATAACAACTTCCATTTTCTTCTTGAGGCTAGTCGGCGGTCAAATGCAACTTGTTTGCAATTGTATGTGAAAGAGGATGAAGCTTTCCCTGGGGAATCTGCAGCATCATCAATAGTTTCTCGTAATTTTGCTTGCCAAGGAGTTTCTTTATCAAAATTGAGTGAAGCTCAGGTGCATGGGTTACTTGTGATTTTTTGGTATGAAGAAAGTATTATGTCCCAGATACTAATACCATATTTCTGCTTTTGACCAGTTCCAGAATCACGTAAGAAGACTTTGCGCGTGGAGAGATCTAATGGTCAGTATTAAGTTCTGATACTGGTTGTGGTAGTTTCTAACTTGTTTACTGACCATCCTGTAAAATTATTGATTTTTCTCCCTTCTTTGCCCCCCCCCCCTTCACTGTGTGTGTGTGTGTGTGTTTGTGTGATACTTTGTGGTTTCAGCCATAATTGCTCTAGTAGTTCTGGAAAATTCTCTTTTATTCCAGAAGCTGTCTGTTTATCTGAACTCAGAAGACTGAATGAGTCCAATAGTTTGAACAGGAACTATCTTTAATAGGACTTAATTTTACTCTAGCGCATATGTAATCAATTTTATGAGCTTCTAGAAGTATCTGTAACTGCGTACAAGGCTACAAGCTCACTGCTGGAATGATTGAGCTATCATACTTGTCCTTTGGGTTTCTACACACTGTTGTATCAGTTTACTCAACAAACTTTTCTTTCATGAAAGAACTGACTGCTGTAGATGTTCCCACTGGAATTTTCTATTACCATGATATAAGAACTCCCTCCAGTCTTATTTAATTGTCTGAAGTTTGTGCAAAGATGATAGGCTTTCTTTGGCAGTCTCACACAATGAAAACGAGGAAAAGTTGGAAAGTGCTAGTCTGCTACAATACCTTTTATATACACATTTCGGAAAACTACTACCTTATATCCTTTTTTATAAAATTTCTACTCCCTCTGTCCCAATAGATTGTAATCATTTACAAGTTGCGTGTGTGGGTAAATGTGAACAAATGATTATAATCTATTGGGATGGAGGGAGTACTTTCATGACACTTTTGTTCCAAATTCCTACCTTCGGCCACTTCCGGCAAAAAATAGGCTTTCTTTTCCTTCCAGAAATTCAATATTCTGTTTCTTGAAACTAATGCTCGCTCACTTATAATCTCTGTTCCCAAGTTGATCACAAAACTTATACTCCCTCTGTCCCATAATAAGCTTCTACTTTGCTTTTTTCCGGTCTCTAAGACAACACTTTTACCATTACTTTATCAATCTATATATTAAGTTATTTTATTAATGTCATTCTTTTACGAAAGATCTTTTGACAAAAAATATAAATATCTTATTAATATATTATAATTATCTATATTCTATTGTACATTTATGGTCAAAGTTAAAGTCAAACGTAGAAGCTTATTATGGGATAGAGGGATTAATTTTTAAGTGATTTCTTTGTGGACTAAAATATGGACATAATAATCTTAACCCAAACCCCTCAATCAATTGCAAGAGATTCTTAAGAACCCTAATATCGTTAAGATCCCTAATTTGTGTATTAAGTTGTACTTATGTGATTTTGTAATTAAATGATTAAAACCATATTGTTAAAATTTTCATGCCTAATATGTTAAAAACTCAAATTGGTATTAGTTAATTTGTATGATTGCATTACTTGCAAATACTACATTTTGAATTAGAAAAGTTACTATATGCCATAAGAGCTCCCAAGTTTTCAAACATTAATATGTTTAGATCCTTAACGATTTTTTATTATTTTATATGGTAAGAGTCCTAATATGTTATGAACCCAAGGGATTATGATTACTGTGTACAATATCAACACTTATGAACTCTATTTTTTGAATTCTAATATGTTAAAAACTCTAATAGAAGATGGCAGGGGTAAAGAGGGTTGAAAAAAAAAAACTTTTTGAAGAATATTTCAAAAGTGCTCGATTTTTTTTCCTTTTTGGTTTTTGTTTATGACGGATATGACATAAGGTATGAGTTTGGAAAGAAAATGTCACAGACAGTATTAGTTTTAATTGTAAGAAACTTATATATGGTAGTAGTCTTCCAAACTATGCATATATAAGGTAGTAATTTTCTATCTTTCCAAACACTAATGATAAGCTAGAGACAAGGAGATAATCTTGCTAAATTTGTTTTATGGGTTTTAGTAAGGTGAAGGACTCAATTGTAAGGTTCAAAACTACCAGCAATGGAGGGTTTTTTAGGTTCCCCAGAAAAGGAAAGAACTGCTGAGATGAGGTGATTTTAAAATCCATGCAAATTGGTTTTGAAAGAGTTGCTCGTCCGGCATGAAGAAGATTTCTCCTCAAAAGGAGCTCATTTCGCCAGACAGGCTGATAACAGTTATTGGAGTAAAGGAGGTGGTAGCAAAAAATTCCTAAATGTATAGAAGGATTGAGACACTTATGATCATTGATCAGAACTAAAAAACTCTGAATACGATTTATATGGCTGGTGGAGTTAGAATGGGGTTATGACTTACGTTCTTTGACGAGTTTGAGGAGGATAGAAACCATTGACAACTGATCAGAAGCATTTGCAGCAAGGACTAATTAATATTCTATATATGCAAGGCCAACTGTAGAAAGAAGTCCATGTTGTTGATAAAAGTATGAGCTTCTTTGAAGGAAAAGAGATGGTAATCAGGCAGTAAAGTTGAAGAACTTGAAGTGGACGTCAACAACTGTTTTCTTAGACTTGGAGTGTTTAGTTTGGGGTCTGATAGTTATCTCTTTAGGTAAGCTCTTACACACATTGTGCTGTCTATCAATTGTCATCTTTCTTTGGCATGTCTCTTATAATGCTTAGCTGACCAGAATAAGCGATGTTTACATATTTTTCTGATCATTTTTCTTTCCACTGCTAGGAGTTTGTTTTTGGTAGAAGATCTCTCTTGTCTCGAAAGCATCCTTTTTGTTAAGTCTTTTGTGTGATATTAATGGTGACGTGCTCCTTTAGAGTACCTGCTAACATAAGTTTTTGTAATTTGGTGACATTTATATTGTTATATTTTGCTTGACACCATGCCAAGTACTAAATCCATTTCATGGTCCCTTTTTTGGTTGCTGAATATGACTTAATATTGGCTATCATGTACCTTTTTAGCTCGTGAAGCCACATTTCTTAGCTATTGTTGTGAGATATTGCATAACATTCATAACTTAGCTTTTGAATTCACTGGTCTCTTTTTCAGCTTGTGTTCATTTTGAGAGCTTGAGGCATTTAAATAAGGGAAAATTGATAAAAATAATCCCACCTTTGGGTCGTCTTACAAAAATACTCCCACCTTACGAAATCCACATAGATAATCCCACCTTTCAACTTATTGTATAAAAATGCACATCCGGTGACCGGAGACAATTTTCCGGCAAAAACATGATTTCTAAACATATTTTACTATTTTTTCTTTGTAATAAAGTCTTTTATATTAAGTAAACATTAACTGGAACTTCAAAAGTGGTTTACCAAGAATTGAACACATAACCTCTCACAAATAATCCAAGCTTACTACCAACCTAGCTATCAAACTTTTATTCTCAACCTTCCACACTCATAACCTATGACTTCTTTCAACAACCCCATTGCATATCCAACCACCGCCCGAAACCCTAACTTTGACCACCCTGGCGACCCCTCTAATGCCACCACCCTCCAACAATTTAACTACCGAAACCCACCCTCCAACAATTTAACTTTGACCACCCCTGGCGACCCCTCTAATGCCACCACCCTATATTATTTCACGAAACCACCACGCCCAACCTCCGTAACCAACGTTGGCGAAGAAAACCCCACCCCCACCCTCCTAAAGGCACAAGAAATTAAAGAGGGGGGAAAGAGGGAGTTGATGCTCGCTGTTGTACAGGTGGTGGCCGTAGGTTAAGTGCAGTGGTTGTCGTGGCTTAACTTGGCGGGTGATGGTTTATAAAAATGGGTTATGGATGAAGTTGGGGTAGGGGATTAGATGAAGGTTTTATAAATAGTAATTCTCATAATAAGTCATGGGAAGGCTATAGCTTAGTTGGTTGTTTGTTTACTTCACAAGTTGTAGATGAGGTTCTGGGTTTTGGGTTTAATTATACCCAGAGGTTTTTTTGAGTTATATAGAATTCTTAATTGAGATAATAATATTGATTAAAATGAAAAAAAAATTAAAATAAGTTAAATAATCAATTTTTTTGGCCGGAATTACGTCTCCGGTCACTGGAGGCGCATTTTTATACAATAAGTTAAAAGGTGGGATTATCTATGTGGATTTCGTAAGGTGGGAGTATTTTTGTAATACCACCCAAAGGTGGGATTATTTTATCAATTTTTACTTTAATTAATTACCTATCTTGTTGGAAGTGGAAGTTTTGCTTTTAAGCTATTTGAGAAAACATTACATAGCACAATATAGCTTTAAAAGTAGCTCATGTGGTGTCTCTGTTTCAGGCTCGTATGCATGATGAGAGCTTGAGATACGTATTGTCAGACCAAGCTATTGTTGCTCTTGCTGATAAGATTCCATCTTCTGAAAGAGAAATATACGATACGGTTTCTGAAGCTGATCAAGAGAATGATTCATCTGCTTCCTGTTTTAGTTTGGTATCTCCATCTCCTATTATCGGTAGTCATTGGGAGGACGTCCAATGTTTGTTGAACGACAGTCAAAGTAACTGTGATGATACTTTGCAATCACTTCTTCAAAAGCACCTTGGCCCAAATGGGACTTGCTCACTGTCTATTTACAACTACACTCTGCTCTCGAAGTCCAATTTGAAACTTGCAAATGGGCCGTTCTGTATACAAAATGGGTTGAAAAATAGGAAGTTGAATACACGTAAGGCTTCTCGTGAGCTTTTTGTTCAAAAATTCTCCTGCAAAGCCCCAGTCTATCATAATTGTAGAATCTATGCAAGTGATGGCCGAATGCTCTGCTATTGTGACCGCAGAAAGCTGGAATGGTTTGTCAGAACATTTAATCTTTCTGCTACATTTTTCTGTTCACCAGCTGCTGATTGTACTATAACATGTAGGTACCTTGATCGCAACTTGGCAAAACTTGTCGAGGACAACCCTCCTGCCATCATGCTTTTGTTTGAACCCAAGGGACGCCCTGAAGATGAAGACAATGACTTCTATGTCCAAAGTAAAAAGAACATGTGTGTTGGTTGTGGTGAGAGTAACCATTATCTACGTTATCGGATTATACCTTCTTGCTACAGAATGCACTTCCCTGAGCACCTTAAAAGTCACCGTTCTCATGATATAGTCCTTCTGTGTGTCGACTGTCATGAGATTGCTCATGCTGCAGCCGAGAAGTATAAGAGAAAAATTGCTGCAGAATTTGGTATACCGCTCTATGTGAGGAAAATGGTAGATTCTGATCAGGCACACCTTTCTGAGATATCTAAACCAGATGAACACCAGGAAGAAGGTGTTTCGCCCTTGCAACTACGAGCTGCAGCAATGGCCCTTCTGCGGCATGGACCACGAATGCCATCCCAACGGCGTGACAAATTGATGGAGGTACGAGGGATATATCTCTGTTTTTGCTATTATTAGATGATTCAATGCATATTTGATGCAGTGCTCTGAGCTGGCAGCCACTGGTTTAACATCTTTATTAGTGATTCCTGGAGGTCTCTGTTTGGAAAATTTTGAAAAGCTGTGTTATTATGGCTAGAATGTTGGCACTGAAGCTGCTGTGTGAAACGAGCATGTGAAACATTAAGCTGTCAGCTACAACTACAAGGTCACTGGGAATCTCTCTTTGAAGATCTACAAGAGAAGATAGCTTCTTGCTTTTGTTCTCTTGTTTGTAATCCTGTACTTCTCTAATAGGTGTATAAGCTTCTAAGTTCTGGAAAACCCTTTGGCTTGCACAAGTCATATTTCTTATTTACCGGAAAGTCTCTGTTGTATCCCTATATAAGCCAAACCAGAAGGGGGAGGTGAAGAAGAAATTTGGGACCTTGTCATGTACATCAACTAGTGTATTAACTATGAGCACCTGTGAGAGGAAAATATTTAAAACAATTTTGTTCTAATTGGACGATAGTAGGTCATGAGGCGAATGTGATGGCTTTATGTTAGCGGTTCTGAAAGGAATGACACAATTTATGCCTAAACATGTAAGTCACTGTAACCAGAGTTTATGGAACACTGGAATTTCATTCCTGGAGGGAGAAAATGGAGCTAAGGAGATTAGTTAGGAACACGATTAGCTATTGTAGACTACCAGGTTAGGAGAATCCTTGTGGATCTTCATTTACAGTAGTGACTAACTACTATTTCTTTTTTTACAAGAATTGTCTTCATTTATAAGCTACTACATGAAGGTTTACGGGATGGAGTTGCTACTCATTCATCTCCTACCTTCCGTATTTTTTTCTTCTAATTTATTCTGATTGTGTATTCGACTCTTCATCTGACCATCATTGGACCAGGATCAAGCAGGATTCTTTGACTATAGGTTCATGGCATAATCCTCTATAACATCAATATCAATTGGCCATTTGGTTTAATAAAACATCAAGGATATGATTATGAGAGGCAGGATCGGATTTTATTCACTAGATAGAACCTGGGTGGTGGGTTAGAGCGATATGGCCACCAATTAACCAGCTTATTTGCCACCCTCCCTATCCACCTGACTCCATTGCTTCAACCATATCCACCTTGCCACCCTTGCCACTTTACCAGTATCTCCTAGATGCCTACCTTTTGGTGCAAGCTACAGCATATAACTCTGCTACTTTTGACTCTCTTTTTGTTCTTCACTTACCCTCCTACAACAATAACCTTCATCTCTCTATTGAACAAAAAATAAATACCTTCATGCTCTGTTGCACTATCCATTATTGAGAGCACAAGGAGGATTTCGTTTGGGATGCCACTATCGCTACAACATCCTTACTCTGTGTATAGATAAATTTCTCTGCATTACGGTCTATTGCTCGCCCATCATCCTTCTTTTCCAACCTCATAATCAAAGGTATATTTTGAAGGTTTTTTGTACTGTGCTAAGAAACTTACGATTGGGTCACGAGGCTGGGATGGTTTCTTTTTGGTCATTGAGGAATATGTTAATGGCTGTATCTGACTGTATGGTCTCAGGATCACATCCTTGATGATTTCCAGGGATGTATTCATAGTTTGTGTCAGTTCGCGGTCCTGGCTGGCCTTTTGTATGCTCATAGATGATAGCAGGGTGGATATCTAACATTAGGGTAGATAATGGGGTGATTGTATGAATGCTGATCTATATGGTGTATCTTGATAGCAAGTGGCATATCTGTGGTCACTGTGTATATGGGCTGTTTCTGTTGTGAAACCCTGATTAAGTAGCTTAGTCTTAAGCTGGGGATGGTGCTGGTTAGATGAGTGTTTTGATGAACGATGGCGACCATGCGCCATCTTCTCAGACTTTTCTTTGTAAATCTTGGTATCTTTGTTCACCCAATCACTTTGAGACGGGGTTTATAGGGTATCAATCTTAGGGATTTTGATTAGGTCTTGCAGGGTTCCTAGGTGTCTGTTGAGCCTTTAACTGATGAGAAAGAAACTTCTCTTTCAAATTAACGAACCACCTTGTTTTTTTTTTCTAATCTTTGAACTATTGGGACCACAAAGTATTTGGTTCTCTTGTAATAAGATGATGCTTACTACCTGGCTGTAAGTAACCCCGTGACCATGTTTTGGAGGCTGGAGCCAGTGTGCATCAAATGTGAATACAGGCAATGCTCTCAGTTTATAGAATATCACTGATAAAGGAATGGAAATTGAAGTACATTAATCTTCACCTTGTTGTTGTACTATTCTTAGTTTACCACATGACCCTTTCCTCTCAGTTTACTTTCTTTCTGGATAAAATCTCATCTGTTCTTTTTGTGTCATGTGAAGATTGTCAGGGCATATTATGGTGGAAGGGATATATCAACTGAAGACCTTGAAAAAGCTTTGCTGGTTGGCATGAGCTCTCGTGGGAGGAGAAAATTTGAGAAAAAGAAGGGGGCATCGAATAAGCAGTCTGTTCTGAGCTTTTTATCAGATAAGATGCAGGAGGATACTTTAAAAAACATATCTGCAACCATCAACCATTATCCTGTGGAAACTAATACGCTTGTTGCAGCATTTGATACCAAAGATCAAGCGTCATATCAACAGGACGAAACAGATGCGAGGACACTCTATCTGTCTAATGAGATAGATAGAGATGCTACCTCTGCTGTTGATGCCATCCCTGTAACCTTGGCCTCTGGTAGAATTTCTGAGGTCAAAGATGCAATCCTTTCAAATACTGGAAAAACTTATGTGAATAGGAACCCGTTGGAAGGAATAACTAATCATGGCATTTCTAACCCTGGGAGTAAAAAGGATAGCTCAAAGGTGTCACTATTGGGACATGGCCCTCACGGGAAAGAAGTTGTGAATTATTTGCTTGCGAAGTATGGAGAAGATGGGATTCAACAATTTTGTCAAAGGTGGAGGCAGGTCTTTGTTGATGCTGTCCATCCCCGTCATCTCCCTTCTGGCTGGGATGTAATGCACAGGTAGGATGTTTTATGCTCACATGTTCTGCAATCCATTTGGGTGGTACCATCCCTCTCTTTTATGCCTTCATTTAAGTGCTGATTTTGTTGACAACTTAACTTATTAACTTGTTCTCTAGCTTTATGTCCTATATTAGTCTTTCTGGACCATTATTTATCCCTTCAGTCTAGTCTGTTACTTTCTCTGTAGGCAAGATTTAGTAAATGAAGTACTGCTCTTAGTTTAGGACCTCTGACTTTGACTCTATTGGCGCATTGAAAACCATATATGCTTTTTTATACACCAGATAGCTCAGATATTAATTAGGTTGCTGAGTGATAGGAAGACTGTGATGAAAGAGTAGAGATAAGACATTCTGTCTGTTGCATTTGTTTGATTCACGAATACATCATATGTTATTTTTTCTTTTCTGAATTACGACTTCTTACTGGGCTTCCTGTACATATGTTTGTTGTTCACTCCATATAATTTTGAAGAATGATCTTTACTGCATTTTGAAGCAAAAAAGTCAGATAAATGTTATACTTATCACTGATTGAAAGTAGTGGCAGTGGTTCTGCTATGTCATGGTACACTAGTTCTTTCGGCTTCTTCTTTTCTTGTTTTATTTTATTTTGGTTCCGAGATAAAAAAAATCTCGATTGTGCATGCAGAGAGAGGTCTAGAGATGCTTGTTTGTTAAGAGGCTCGGCTCGAACCTGAACTCATTCCTTTATTACCTACGTCTTTTTCTCCTTATCACCTGCTTAGGAATTCTTATTCTCATTTTGGCATGAATTTTTCCAGTGGTAGGAGAGATTTCGGTGAATTCAGTGTCTATAATCCTACCAAGTGCAATGCTAATCAGGGATTCGGCCAGTCAGCTGCTTAACACAAGCTATAATGTTCCTCTAAATACTGCCGAAGAGATCCTGAAATCTTGACCCAGGAACAAGTTATCCGGCGAGTGGAGGTTTATGTTTGCTTATTTATTCACTCAGTTTTGCTTCCGATCTATGAGTTCCGTCTAACTTTTGTCCTGTTGTTTAGCCAACATGAGAGGTTCTACAACAAAGTTAGGTGCCTTAGAGGTTTTATAGGAACAAGTTAGATAACATCTTCATAATTTTGGAGAATCTCAAAGGAGGGAGGGTTATCCCGTGGCAGATCAATTGGCAAAGTATGGTGCGACAAATGAAAGAACTTTTATTTGTTGGGTGTAATTTTGATTTTTGGCTTGTGATACTATATATTGTTATATGCTTTGGCTCTTGCCTATTAATATGCATAACTTGAGAAGTGCACGCGTTTATATCAGAGTGCCAATACAACCAACTTACTCTCACTGTCATAGTTTATATCAGAGTGCCAAAATAAAGAAAAAGAAAAGATCGTTCAAGCATCCATGAACTTCGGAAGGAACTACTACACCCTTGTGAGAGACTACTGGCAAAGAAGTACAACTTATACGTGGGGAGTTCCAATACTCTTTACCTAAAAAAGTCATAATTGTTTAGCACAATTAATTTATAGTAAGATTTTAAAAATGGATTAACATCCTAGTTAAACCTCATCGATCTCATATTTGTTACAGCATGAAATGGCCATCTATTGGAACAAAATATGGGTTTTGATGATTATGGCACCAATCGATTCAGTATTGGTCGCACAACCAAATGAATAAATGATCTATCCGACTCATACGTTTTGCAAAGATTCAGGAACCATAGTGAAGTTATCTATTCTTGTGCTCCCTTTTGATGAGTGCGAAAAGATCGCGTCACCAATGTGCGTAAAGCTCCCTTAAGCTTTACTCTGGTCTTACTACTAGTCATGTTAGACTGGTTAGGTTCTACATTGCATGGAAGACATCTTATGTCACATGTTTCAAGGTCGTCACTCTTCACGCCAAAGCATTGGCCGAGTGCTAAGAAAGTTGGCAACGGCTTCATTTATTGGTATGGTGTCATATTCATGTGTGAGGCCGTTAGTGAGTAGTAGAACAACGCGTTGCTCACTGGCCAGTGCTACGAGGGTGGAGCAGTAGTATTCAAGGGAAAAACACGCTTGCAACTTCAGGTTGATAAAAGAGTGCTCCTATTTGGCGCCACGAGACCCTTTATTGTTCAGAAGATATGGTTGGATGCTTGTCCAAGTACTGTAGGCAAACACTTATCCCATATATCCATTGAATAACAAGAGAGTCAAGGGAAGTCCATGGGAACTTTGGATACGTTCCCAAAAGTCCCCAAAAATTTAGTGAAGTTCCAAAAACTTCCTATAAATTTCCGAACAAAATACTCCTACAAAGGACAATATAACTAGTATAGCACTAAGAACTATATAATTCTCCTCATATTCCGTGAAATCCTTCACGGGATCACAGCTTCACTTCACAAATGTTAGAACAATGTAGTTGCATTCATAATGGATGCTCTCCATTTAATGAGTATGCAATGTGCAATCTACTGTTTGATTTGATACAGACATTGCAGTCCGCAAAGTAAAAGGAACTCAATAATTGAGCACATGGTTTTGCACATACACGCAATTCTGAGAAGTTCAGGGAAATTGTAAAATGCTGCCAGACTTAAATTTAGCTAGATTAATGGTTGAATGCTAAAATACCCTTTTGTATAGGGGTATGTAGATTGTATATAATGAAAAATCATCAACATGTCAGATCAAGAGTGTTAACCTTGCCATGAATCTGTACAAACTGAAAATAGAGCCTCACAATTCTGAGTTCTTCCCAGTTGCAGGTAGTGCCTCCTCGATTGCTTGCACAAAAGTAGCTATTTTGTAGGTGAAGAAGCCTACAAGCATTGGGATCAATTCCAGGTGCATGAGTCCATATTGAGGAGCTGCGATTCTGCATCCAAGTGGGGAAATGTAATCATCCATGGACATAAATCAGTTGGCTAAATCATCAGCTCTAATTACAAAAAAAAAAACTGTCCTCATGCTAGCGTATACTACTTGAAAGCTCTACTTACTCATTCCAGCGATTGAAGATCATGACCAGTGCTACAGGTACTAAAAGCCTAGGCTGCCCAGCTGCACCCCTGCAAGAACAAAATTGGTATAAGCAACCAAATAATCATAGTGCATTACCGCATTAGGATGGGCCAAATATATATAGCCTGTTAGATCTACACTTTCCTTGAGTAACCAATGAGGCACGTTAAGTCTAAGCAGATTCCAAAAACTAATGCCTTACACTTTCCTGTTAGGTATGTTGTTGTATATTGAGAATACAACAACAATAAAGCCCAACGCCCTAAAAGAGGCTTCTGCACAAGCGAGGAGGGGAGGGGGGAATCAGGTGTACGAAGTTCCTTACCATAAGTTGGGAATAAAGAAGATAATTAAGGGAAAAAAGCTTAATGAGAAAAGTGGCACGCACTTCATCATTTTCTTAGCTCCGGTGGAGGCCATGGAGTCAATGCTGTTGCCAAGCATCCGTATGTAAGCCAGTGATCCAAGCAACCCAGCACCAAAACTGAATGCACATCATAAACCACAGAGAATATTAAGAGTATATTGTATTCAACGATGTTAAATTTCATAAAATTTTGCTAAGCGTGCTTCTTACCCTCTTTGATTGAAACATCAACCGAACACTGTCAGATTTTACTACATAGAATATCTCTTCATAGTTGCAGCCAATTTCTGGTTACCAACAAAAATCACTCCTATGAACTAATTGGTTACAACCTAAGCATCCCAGAAATAAGCTTGCGCATCAGGCATGACATATAGTAGTTCTAGATATCCCAATAACTATCATCTCAAAGTAAATTTTAGGTGCCAAGGAAAATGATATAGTGACTCAAAGCACAATTTACCTTGCCGTAATTTCTGGAGAATAAGAAACATAGGCTGAAATTAAGCCTACACCACCTATTCCCACTGTTAGCAATTGCAATCTGTTCTTAAGCTGCAAAAGCAAAATAATGATTCAGTCATATGATTTATCAGTGTACCCTCATAAGCAATGGAAGAAAAAAAATATGATGGATTTTCTATGCCCTAATTAGAAATCTCTTGACCTTGAAATATTGCTCTCTTGATTGGGCAGCTAAAACTTCTGGGTCTCCCCGAGGTTTCCTTGACTCGCGAAGCATCACAACCTAAAGTTACAACAATCAGAAAGAAGTCCATAATTTCATAGAGCAACAGAAGGCATCCCTCTGCTATAACCAGAGTATAAGAAAATTGATGAAAAAGGTTGATTTCAACTAAAGTCCAATTGTCCATCAGTATAAGTGAAGAAATTACACTTCCACCAGTTGCAGCTTTAGTTGCTCTATCCCATTTCTCCTGCTCGCGTTTTGTAGGTGCCAGCTTCCATCTTCGTGTAGGAATTGCTGTTGTCTGGAAAAGTGCTCTTGTAAGCAATGCATTCAACACTATATTGCGATAGTGGCTGTTAAGATGAATCAGCCTACCTCTACTGTTGTAATCTTTTGCTGTTCAATCGCCGGCTTTGGAGTTGCTGTTAGTGAAGCACTCAAATCAACATCCAAGCTAGCATTATTTTAACAAAGTCAGGGCCTTGGTTTACCGCCTCAGGCAAGTTTAACTCTTAAATTGAAGGATGACATGAGATAGAAATGTACCTGTCCAGACTCATGACTCTGTTCAGGCTAAGAAATCCGGAGGACTCCTATTCACATCAAAGATAGGCGTTATGTAATTACTACCCCAGTGAACATGGAAATAGAACGACATCCAATAAAAAAAGCAACAGATAGAAGTACCTAGCAAGCTAGCATCACACTCATGTAAGCAAAAAGTGAAGCATGCATCTTTTGTCTGTGGTGATTCATTATAAAAGTGAAGTGGGAGGTAAGGGCACAGATGAGAGTTAGAGTATATTGACGCTGACTAAATAAGATGTGGGGATAAAAAAATAACAAAATTCCTCTGCGACCACACCACTCCTCAAAGGAGAAATATAAAGCTGTTCTGCCCCAAAACGTTTATGATCCTTCAAGAAAAATTGAGTTTCATTACATATCCAATAGTCAGCACAAATTATGGCCAATAAGAATCTAAGTGGCACTCTCTTTGCTGGCAAAGGCAGTATACACTTGGAAATTGAACTGCCTTTAGCAGGGGATATGCAGAGTTGGGTCCTTGATCCAGGAAAGGCCACGTCATGAAAACGAAAGGTGAACGAAATCAAGGATAAATGATGCCCTGATGGGAGAGCTTGCCCTACAGTTATTTGCTACTTACAGTATCTTTGCTTAAATCACCAACAAAACTCAGTTGTGTTAAGTACCAAACTACACAGCTTATAGCAACTACCAGAAAAGTAACAATTGGCTTAGACGAAATAAGAGTAAGCCCATAGCACAATATCAATCATATCATTATACTATATCATTTCATAGAAATGCCAAACCGTAGACAGTAGAAAACTAGAATCTACTAGGTGCAAGCATAAGCATGCTTTACCCCAGTTGAACGCCTTATTAGTAACATATCAACATCAACACTAAAAAAAAATTAAAAATAAAAATAGCTGATCAGGGGAAAGACACCCCAAGGGCTCTCGTATCAGTTATCTTAATCTTCCTCTTCAAAACTAAAAACTGGCATCTCATCATCGTCATCCTGAGCGAAAAATGACTTCCTCCCAACCAATTGAGACACTCTCTTTGCTGCACCTGAATCCCGCGGACTTTCATTGATGCAGCGTAGAACCCTTATTCTCGGGCAGTCTTTGGTTACCTGCTCTTCAGCGAAACTCAGAGCTTGACAGACTGGTTCCTCATTTTCGTCATCAGCACCATCCAAGCTGAAAAAGGATTTCCTTCCTGCCAAGTCAGATACCCTTTTTGCAGGCCCAGAATCTCTTGGACTCTCAGCTATACAACGTGAAGTCTTTATCTTTGGAACCACATCAAGTATTTTCGAAACAGATGAGGGAGTCTTATGATCCACGTTCTTTTGAATCGCCACTTCACTTGGGATTTCCCACCGCTTCTTCACCCTTGTTTCTGTTGAAGGTTGCTCAGTTCCTTGAGAATTCCCAACCAAAGAAACGCGCTTCTTATCAGACTTCGTAGTGTCCTCTTCATTGTCAGGCCACGACCTCTTCCGAAGTTCTTTCATTGCTGAACTTCCGCCACTAGATATCTGATTGTACCTGCTTGCAACCACTCTGCCATTCTTCACAGGCTTCTTGGCAGATGCTGATTTCTCAACATCTTTTGTAAACAGCTTCTTTGGTTGGATTAAAGAAATCACCCCTTCTTCTTTCTTCACAGTCTTCTTGGACCCGACTGTTGTTGCTGCTTGCTTCGGAACCTGTGGTTTCAAAGCTGTTTTACACCTGGATTTAGGACTAAGACTCATACTCTTTCCTCTCTCCTTTGTCACTCTCAACTCATCAATATCTCGAAGCTTCCAATAACACGATTTCCTCCTGTTTGTACTCGGTTGAACTGGGGTGATCTCCTGCTTACCAAACTGCTTCAACTTAGAAGCCGAATAAATCTCTGCCGGTCCAAGACTAATACCCCTTCTCATCCCTCTCATGATTTCGGCTGGCCCCATGCTCAATCCCCTTCTGGGTGTCTTCATTTTCGCACTCATACTCATCGATTCTTCATTCTTCCTTTCTTCCTCCAAGCTTCTCCTCACTTGCTTCGGCGGTTCCATGAACTTGGCCGCCACAATTCTGCCCCGTTTCTCCATCACCTTAGCATTCCTCTTCGCCTTCTCAAGCCTTAAAGACTCTAACCTCGACGACAACCGACTAATCTCCTTCTCAATCTCCTCAATCTCAGAATCCAAATTCCCCTCCTCAAGAACACCACTTTCCTCCCCTACACAATCTTGATTCACAACCTCGTGAACCTTCCTCTGTGACACACCCATTTTCGACACAGACTTCGGCTGCACAATCCCAACCACATTACTAGACTGCAAAGCGTTGACAGACGCCACGGCTTTGATACAAACAGGAGACTCAACAACCGACGGGGTTTGGTTTTCTTTACTAGAATCCGACTCGAAAGACTGATGTGAAACATCAATCGACGACAGCGGGTTCATATTAGACCAAGAAACCTTAAGAGGAGTTGTATTCTGTGAATCTCCATTATCAAATGCTGCATTATCCCAAATCTGCACATCTCTAGAGTTCATTGTTTCTGGGTATTGCAGAACACTCATATTGCTTTTCGGGTTTTCGCTAAATGTACAATGAGAGAGATGTGTGATTCTTAAAGAGTGTTAATGTTTGTGTATTAAGTGTGTTTTTTGACCGTTGGAAGGATGGGGAATTGAGACGTTATTAAGGGCGCTCCATCTTCAAATATGGGCCGTTGGATGATAAACGGCTCCTACTACATACGCTCCGATTTAGAATTAGAAATAATAAGATTTGCTTCTCATTTTCTCTTTGTCCGTTTTTTTTTACATGCCCATAACTAAATTTATGTTACTAACTAATAATAACAAAAAAGGGAAAAGACAAAAAAGTCCTATTAATGAGATATCTTTTCGGGGTCACATAAAGGTTACAGCCCAAAAAGAGCCCATGTCCAACAAATGAATATAGGACAAAGACGAAAAAAAGAAAGGAAAATAAGATGGCGCCACCAGGTAGTATCGAATTCGGGCGCCAATCCCTTATAATCGCCCTATTTAAGGAAGTCCATCAAACATCATAATATTACATGTGAGAGGGCGACACCCAAATTCGATACCATCTGGTGGCACCCTATAACGCTTATCACTTGTGTCATGTGTGTGTATAAAAAAGGGCAGTAAACTTATCATCTAATTTTACCTCAACAACAACAATAGTAGCAGACCCTGAAACATCCTGTGGAGTACGATCTTGAACAAGTTTTTCCAACTGAGGCATGAAATCATTGTTCCAAATGAACTCATCCGAAGTAACCGGGTCCTCTTTCTCCCCACCCCAGTACTTCCTAAGCTTGGTTGTAGTGGGTGGACCGCCATATTCGCCCGGCGCCACGCCAGTGGACCATTTCATGGGCTTCTTCTTAGGGAGTATGATCTTGGTGGGCTGTCTCATTGAATTTTGTGATGATGATGATGATAGTGCTGAGTCTTGCGACATGGGTTTGCTTGCTGATGAGTTCATTAGTGTTATGTATCTTAGAGCTGCCATTTCGGGAGATATGGGGATATGGTAAAAAGTTTGGTGTTGTGATGATACTAAGCTGGAATGTTTGTGTGGAGGGTGGGTTTGATGAGGGAATGAGAAATATCTGTTTGAGGTGGTGGTGATGGTAAGTATTGTTGTCCACTTGTTCATCTTCCCATTTTCTTAAGGTTAACAATGGGTGATCAATTCACTAAAATAACAAAATAATAAAATAAAATTATATTTTGGGAAAATGAATTTTATGGGAATCGATGGGATACATTTTGCATAGTTGGTAAATTATCTAGAAGGTTTAGACATTTTTTAAGATTTTTTTGGTATTTTTTGTTAAATATTTGGATATTCTGGACTTTAAAATATCTTTTGGTCATTTTGGGGAATTTCTAGGCATTTTTTGGAATTTTTAGAAATTTAGAAATTATTTTTAGTATTAAAGTAGAAATAATTTGTTTTTGTTTTCCTAATAAAAAAATCTAGCATATTTTCCCCTTTTTGTTTTTGTTTAGTTCACTCAAAAGTAACTATCACATCTACAGCCTAACGGCCAAATAGTGTCAATAGTTCATAGGTGTGATGTCCAAAATGCTACTATTCAAAAGTAGAGCTGACAATCGGGCGGGTCGGGTCGGTTTCGGGTCGGGTCAGCTCGGTTCGGGTCATGTCGATTTCGGGTCAACTCGGGTCATGACAACCTTCGGGTCGGTTCGGTTTCGGTTCGGGCCATATCGGTTTCGGGTCACATCGGGTCATTTATTCTTTCGGGTCGGGTTAGGGTCGGTTCGGGTCGGTTTTTGATCGGGCCAGTTTTGACTCAAAGTAGTTTCGGGTCAACTTCGG
>CAAKMY010013124.1:9465-26591 GCA_901111285.1 Corrigiola litoralis
CAACTCCCAGTTCTTTCTCTTCTTTCTTTTTTAAAGGGAAAATGGGAAATTATTTATGAGGGGGTGGGTACCAAAGTGGTAACCACCGGGTGGGTGAATATGATAATGGCTACCAAACTGATAATCCAAATAAAACTATATCGTCCCCTAAAGAAAAACATATGTAATCATCTGCCTATTGTATGTCTTGCCAAATTTAAATCAATTCCTAATCATTTTCTATTAGTAATTCACGATAGAATATTTGTAGAAGTCTTAAATTAAAATGAAGTATTGTTCTTCTGAAACAATAACAATAACAATAACAATAACGATAATAGTATCTACACACACAAAAACTGTATAGAATTGTGCAATCAAGACTTATGAGTATCTATTGAGCTTGTGATGTTTTTACGTGAGCTTTTAAAGATGCAATAAGTTTTGAAAGTTCATTATAATGTCTATAAATATCACATATTCACATGTACAATATATGTAAATATTTATCTTTATATCTTAAAAGTTTACCGTAAGAAACTATTAAACAGTTTTCAAATATTGCTAATTTTTATTTATTTAAAGCCAAAAAAGTAAGTAATAGCCTATATTTGAGAAATTAGTGCTTTCGTTTTATAGTCACATATATAGAGGTTCTATATTTTAATTTCAAAGGTACGCATATGGATCAAATTAAAATAGGCATCAAACTGACATAATTTGTGATTTTATGATAATATTTTCCAATATAAGCGCCAATGGTTATCAATTTATCTAGACCCACAAAATTTTGCAACAGATAAATCAATGTGATAGGTTAGAGTAGACTATCAACTCAATGATTAAACAATGGATTCCTAATTCCCTATCACTATCTTATAATCTTACATAAGCTAGTCCAAATACTTGAAGGCCTGCAAATGCAATGAGTTGACCTTGGTGCGTAGTCACCCCCCTTAATAAAGAAATAGATCGTTGAACGCTCGGCCTATAGCATGGTCCACACGTCCCATAGACCCATACCAATTCAACTTGGCCCATCCCTTTTTAGATCGTAGTCGGCACCTTTGAGTCGGCCACTGTGATAGCATCTGTCTTCGGATATCGCCGCATCGACATTACTTACATGAACTAGACTCTAGTCAGGCTGATGATTGAGGTCTTATAACTCTGTTCTTTATACTTTTCTATAGGTATCTATAACATCTAATCATTAAATGATAAAAATATGGGTTAGTATATACATTAATTTTCATTATTTTGAAGCCTGTTGAAACTTGTTGGGACTAAGGAAGTTCTGATATCATTCTTCCGAAGACATGTAATGCGTCCAACTTCTCTTAATTCCTTCGGAGTATATGCGGAGTAGTTTTTTGTTTTTGTTCATCATGAGTATTAATCAAACATACAGTAAGCCACTAAGTTATTATGTGTTGAGCTTTACTAGAATGACTAAGTGATATGCATGCTGATTTCGAAACACCGAAAGCATATAGAAAATAGTATATGCTTGCATTTCGATCCCTGCGTCTTAGAAAGACTAATGGGTTCAGTCAATCTTAAGCGCAAATTTAATAAGATAATCACATGAGAAGCACCTCGTATTGAACCATTGTATTCCTCTAGTTAGATTCTCCATATCAAAGTTAAATATCCAACGTCCAAAAAATCCTATCAACTAGTGGAGACAAAGAAATCTGTGCATTTTGACACTTTTCATGTAGTATTTGACATTCCGAATACGAGATATATTTGTTAATTTGACAACTTAGGATACTGAAATCATCCTTGGCTTTTCCTTTTGCCTGCCTGCCCATCCTTTTGCGTACAGTTTTAGCATCTATACTTGTGTCCATGTACACTCCATTTGTCATGTGCGCCTCAAAAGAGTATTTGTCCACGGAGTTTGCTTTTACAGGAACCATTGGTGATATATCTGATAGGAGATGCCTTCTTTCATATGGCAGGAAACGAAAGGCAACTATAAATCTATAAGACTACAAGCCTATGATATATGATATGATGATGAGGTTACCTTTCCGCCAAAGAATAGAAAGATTCCAACTACCATGTACAAAGAGTTCTAGTGGAGGGAGCACATGAGAATTGTGAGCTGATGCCTTTTTTCCATCCTGATAGTACTTAAGCAACAATTAATAAGCGAGTTATCTATGATGCCGGCTATGTTAATCATTGTTGTCTTGGCCATATGTAGACGACACCTGAGCTTTCGGGCACATGCCACCTATGTTTAGATATCATGATCTGTAATTCTGTACTCATTAGACTTTTATTTGCACTCGTTAGCGTAACCACCCTAAGTTAGGCTAAATTCTGTTATATTAGGATAGATTATATCATGTGTACTCCTTATCAATTGTGCATACAGATGTAGATCAGAGTATGAATACATTTATCACCAAGAAAGATCCATAGACTTTATATAGTTTATTCACATTATGTACTCTATCAATTGTACATATCATCGTGGGGAATTATGAAACTATTTGTTTAACATAAATTAACTAGCTTCTACTCCTATATATCGGATTGAAAATGATAATTGTATAACCAAGTTATCAACTATTCATTATTGGAATGTATTTTTCTGGGATTTTATGTCTGGTATAAATGTGCAATCTGCAACAAATGCAAGACAAGGGCAGAACTAAAGGATTATTTTCCTAAAATAACAAGTGGGAGGAAATTTACATTTCGAAGATTGGGTGTGTTTGGTAAACTGACTGAAAAGGTACCTGAAACATGAAAAGATGCCTGAAACCTGATCAGGTGACTGATTTTTTTTTTTTTCAGGTTCACCTAGTAGCTTATTATTTCAGTCACCTTAAATCTATTTCGGGTTGTGTTACCCAACAATCTTAAAATTTAAGGCGACTGAAACATTGGTCAAATTTATTAAACTAGTCAAATAAGGTGACTGAAATGACTTACCAAACACAATGATTATCTAGAAAAGCAACAGATATATGTGGATATTCCTTGTATATACCTTACCTTGATCCACCCCCACCAACTTTTAATCTTTACAAATTATTGAGGATTATTTTTTTAAAAAGCATAAAAATTGTTAAATTTTTGTACTTGATTTATATAAAAATTGAAAATATCTAATTGGCCCCCCTTAATACAAAAAAGTCCTAATTCCACCTGGAAATATGTTTGACCATAAATGCTAACTTATTGATATATGCGTAATTAGATAAAAATTAATATATATTCTAGTGGTAAAAAATATCCTCTCCTAATTGAAAGGTAAGGGGTTTGATTAAGGATTGTTTATGACTCCACTCTTTTTGAATCCAAAAACAAAAATGAATGGTGGACATAACTTAACATCATTACAAATAAATTTGTACTATAGAAAGCAGTGGAGCACACTGTGTAAAATGTAGATGAAATTAGGGACCATACTTTTTTTTATTAAGATTCCCAAAATGTTATGAAAATATAAAAATAATTAGCATACAACCTTGTTTTCTAATATACGTAAAATACAAGATGTAAAATATGGTAGTCATACCATATTTTATGCCTAAAAACTTTCTGATAATCTTGTATGATACATCTGCTTTCAAGTTAAAATTAGACCGTCGATGAATAACCGCGTTTTGAATCAAAGTGATTGACCACATTAACTCAAGTTTTGTTCAGATTTAATTTTTTTTATCATATACGAAAAATCAATTGAAAACCTAGTATAAATGAGATTGGGTTATTGCAAAAACTGAGTCACAAAAATCTAAATTCGGCATACCTATCTATCATTCTATCTAGCTACATTCGAATATTCTTTTTTTTTTTTCCCTGAAAAAGTAGAATCACTATAATTACCTTTAAAGTAGTGCCGTGGGTTAAATGGACTCCCCAATCCACACCTAGGTAGCTGTCAATTTCGATTGCCACGCACAACAATATGGTATTAGGCCCAACCTTTAAAAAGGCCCATCAAACAAACGAAGTGCCGCGTCATACATCACTTTGCCTAATGGTGGGACCGTTTTACCGGTAGCACGAACTATAGATAACCAAACCGTAAAATGTAAACTACCTTCACCAAATTTTTGGAGGTGATTTAAATAATCTTTCAAGGGGTCACATATTCTGTATGGTCGGTTTAAGCTAATTAAAACAATCAAAAACAGCATTCAATTTTTTATATTAGAACTCTATTAAGTACGTATGTACGTACGTGATATTCTTTTATTTACTTAGTTAGAGAAACATTATTGTTTTTAAATACTAATTCTTCGATCCACCTCAACCTCTCTGTAACCTTTGTTTTCGTTGATCTCCCAATCATTCTAGGCAATGAAACCTTCTTGCTTTTGTTGTTTTAGTTGAAAAGCAAGTCTTGTAAGCTTCAGCTTCTTTATGAAACGATAATTGTCATTTTAACTTCTATCTAGTATGAAATTGGAGTACGGCATGGTACATGCTATTGCTATATATGTACAAAATCACGAATACGCTACAAGTTTTGAGGAAGTTTCATGAAAATTTTAATGTAAATATTAAAACATCAATACATATCGATTGTTGTTTATTACGGTGCATAATGCTATAGATTCAAACAATATATACTTTTCTTACATATACCATAAATCGTATGATGTGAAGTTTAAATTAGAGAGAAGACGACCACATCATTTTTGCATAATTCTTGGTAATTTAGTCTACTCACAAATCACAATATACCTTGTCTTTCCAAAATACTTACAAGTTACAACAACACACTACCTAAAATGCACTCTATAACCTATATATAGAAACAACAAAACCATCATTAGTTGCATAAACAGCAAAAACACCACAAGTCTCCTGATTTGTGACACATTATCTTCGTAATACATCAACATTTATCAAAGGAATATCAAGGATATACCACAAGGAAACCAAAATATCAAGGATATTAGGTAACCAAAATCATGTAGGACTACAACACTACTCAAATAGAACAAAACAACTAATAAAACCACCTTACCCCATTGTTTTCACAACTTTCCCCTTCTCATCCACTAATCCAACAACACCAAAACAGCACCATATTTGCTGTAACTACACCACCACTCATAAAACTAAACTTTACCATAAAAAAGTCCCGCCACAAAAAATAGTTTCATTATCACAAACAACAAATAATAAGCACATACAAAAAGAGACAGTTTCGTTCCCTTTTCCTCGCGTAAATACCAAAAACTCCCTACATATCGTCTTACTCAAGTGTTTGTGATACATAAATACTCCTTATACACACCGTCTTATTCAAGTGTTTGTGATATAAACACTCTATGTCTCTATATACATAACGTCTCACTAAAGTGTTTGTGTTATATCAGGTACTTATTCTTATTCATACCGTCTTATTCGAGTATTTGCGATATATAATATTTTTTTTTATATATAAAGACCGTCTTACTCAAGTGTTTGCGATATATAAATACGCAAATTCATCACCCCACTCTCACTCTAACTTGTTCCCTCCATCCCTCTCTCCCACCCATTCTCTCTCATCAGTGTAAGGAATAACTAACTTAACGACAATGACGGAGTACACGGCACTCCACACCGACGAAGAGCAACCGCCTCTGCCACCGCTGCCGGTGTCCACCACCGTGGTCCCGCCCATGAATGTGGCCGGAAAACCCAAAATTTCCCGCGTCGCTTCGCTTGATGTTTTCCGTGGCATTTGTGTCTTTGTATGTTTCCCACATTGCTGTGATCGCCATCTTGTTATTTGTGGTTTCGGGTGTATTGGTGGGGTTCGATTCTTATCTGCGACTTTTTACTGACTTTGATTTGGTGTTTGATGATGATGGTCATTGTAGTTGATGATGTTTGTGGATTATGGAGGATCCATATTGCCGAAAATCGCGCATGCTCCGTGGAATGGATTGCATTTGGCGGATTTTGTTATGCCATTCTTTCTTTTCATTGCTGGTCTGTCTCTCGCCATTGCTTACAAGGTTCGATTCTTATCTGCGACTTTGTAACTGTCTGATATCGCAAAGTATTAAAAGAGAGAACTTTAAATTAGACGTAGTTATAAATTAAGTTAAAGTGATGAGTTTTTTTAGTAGTGTCCTAAAGATGATTACTTTAAGCCGAAAAGTGACTATTTTAGGATCGTCTAATCTTATTTGCATATTGAGAAATTTGGTTTTGTTGGTTTGTGATGGATGGATGATTATGAATAATAATATCAATTATAATAGTATTTAATTATTTATATTTGCAGAAAGTGGCAGACAGGCCGGATGCGACAAAGAAGGCAGTTAATAGGGCGGTGAAATTATTTATCCTTGGTGTTTTCCTTCAAGGTTATATTTTTTTGTTGATTAGATTAATTATTTTTTTTGTTGGGTATGTGGATTTGATTTAGTATCTATTTATGTAAATTCGGTTTTAAGATGTTCTGGGATGCACTCGCGCTAGATGGATAGATGTGTGTGTAAAGTGCAATGAATGTGAATTTGAGCTGGTTCATTGTAGTTCACCTAATTTATTTACCTCTTTTAGCTTCAATATTCATGACCATACAAATGTAATATGTGTGTTCTAAATTCTGAGGTGTAATTGGTTATATAAGACAAAGTTAAGTTTTGTTTTTTATTGGGTATGAAAATATAACTTGATCATAAAATATGATTTGTAGGTCAAAAAATAGAACTTCTGTTTCATAAAAAAAGGGTTCTCTATGAGATATGCTTGTTTTGGGTATAAAAATATGACTTGATGCATATATTTATGCTTGTTAGGTGAAGCCTAGGACTTACCATAATAAGGGTGTTTCTTTGTACATAAGATTTCTATAGAGATACTTGATACATAAAATTATGATCTAAAAGGAAACTAAAATTACATTCTGCTTCATATTGGATGTGTTGTTTCTATAAAAAGAAAATATTTGGATACTTGATTTATAAATTATGATCTCCTGCCTCCTGGTTAAATGTTTCCTACTTGGTTCACAATAAGTTGTGTCTTCATATAATACGCTTCAGTTGTATGAGTAGACTTGTGTTTTTCTAATTTTTCAGGTGTTTCTTTGTTGCTATTATGTTGACTTAAGTCATTGCTTGAGTATGTAGCTGTCACACTAGACATAAATTCTCTTGCTGTTAGACTAAAAGGTCATTGCTTGACCAAAAGGTTCTTCAATGGCAGGGTAAAATACGAAAATAGTTCATGGAAGTATTGACTATTTACCATTATTGGATTTAAGGTCAATTCTTGTCCAAGTTTGGAGTTAAAAAGATGGTGTTCTCTCTACTCTCTAGTTATATGGTCCGGACATGAAATGCAAAGAAAAGTGATGAATAGCATGTATGGGGAAGTTCATAGAATTTTGTAAAGATATGAACTTTTATCTAGAAAATATGTCCTGTCTAATTAATCATTGCATGCAATTTGTAAATGTATTCATATTCACTTTCCTCCAGCATGATCTTGCTATTGTTTGGTCCTTTGAATCTGGAGGGGTCATCTAACATGCATTTAATTGACCCATGTGTTGACTGTTGACTGAACATAGTGTATTGTTGGATGCATCTCAGGTGGTTATCTTCATGGGGCCAAATCATTGACGTATGGTGTTGATTTATTAAAAATTCGTTGGATGGGCATTTTGCAGGTTTGTTTAGTTTATGAAAAAATTTCTCAGCTTTTTGCTCATTGGTTATACTAGCTGCGGGTAGTTCCATATTGGACAAAGTTAAATTAAACCTGTTTCCTGTGAATGAACTGGAGTTGTTAATAAAAGGTGCTTAAATTCCAGTATATTGTGTTAGGCGTCCAGTAATGTTTATGATGTGTGCCCCGACTGGAGATGATCTTGCAACTTTGCTCCTAGGTTTTTTTGTTCTTTTTTTACCTGTAGTTACAAGGTAAGGAGTGAAAAACAAGCTGAGGTGTAATAATGGAGGAAACCATGAACTCTGCCCTCATAGAAAATTGAAACTCATGGATGAAAGGTGGGACGGGAAGCTAGTGCTCCTCTCCCTGATTCTCATCTGAGTTCCTAGTAGGGAGGACTAGTTTTTGTTTTTTTTACGCCTTCATGGTCACTTTTATTTCCTGGGGTTGGGTGGTCGGTGTTGTCGAGAACTTAGCTTAGTATTGATTTCTCCTCTTGTTTTTTTTTTTTTCAGAGAATATCTATTGCGTACGTAGTTGCTGCTTTATGTGAGATTTGGCTTCCATGCCAGAAACGGAAAAGATTTTCTATTATAAGAAGCTACATTTGGCAGTGGTGAGATTTTTATTGTCTCTACTTCCTAGACTTGTTTGCTGATATTTAGTTGCGTACTGACACTATTATGTTGTCATGGCTGATATTACTAATTTGCAACTTAACCATATCCAAAATGGAAAAATGTTGAGATGTCTAGTCTACTATATCCCTGGCGCTTTATGCTTATTTGCTGTGTAGGCTGTAACTGTCATCTTGGTATTAGTGGCAGCTATACGAGCTTTCTTGTTGTAAAGTAATTAAGGCATCTGTAATTGTCATATTGGTATATGGCATCTCTAAGAGCTTAGTTTTGTAAAGAATTTAAGGCATCTACTAGGGGTACTAATTGTTGAACTAATAAAGCAGTGAAGCTAAAACTTGTCAAATTTGTATTGCTCTAAGGGACATACACCATTGTTCTCTATTTGCAGTAGATACTATGTTTTATAGTGGAAGCCACTTTTCCTAGGTGGATACGGGAGAGAAGTCACAACTTAATCAATTTTCTACCTTTTTAGATAATTGCCTAGCTCTTTGACTGCATTTGAGGTTAATGTCTGAGAAATACTTGAAACTGGTTGCTTTGAACTAAAGAAACAAATTATTTTCTAGTATTTCATGATAGCAGAGTGCAGCTTCACAAGCACGCATGATGAACTGGACAAAGATAAAAATCTACAGTTACACAATCCTGAAATGGCTCGTGTTCATAAAATGATTAGCTAGTTAGCTAAAGCTTGACGCAAGTGCTTTTATCAGCTGAACATTGGCTTTTTCTATATATAGTTAAACCGTCAAATTTTATTTCTGTACAGGTTATGCTTATGCAATTTTGTCATGTAGGTGTGTTGTATTGCTCCTCTGTGCCACATATACTGGGCTTCTTTATGGCTTATATGTTCCTGATTGGCATATATCAAACTCAAGTGCATCTTTGGCTGCATCAAATAGTACTCACATGTACGAGGTGAGTGTTTTACGACTTTGCTTTTTTATGTATCTGTATGAACTTGCAGAGCTCGTATTGATTTTATGGAGTAGGAGTAGTAGGAGCTACTAAGTTCTACAAAAAATTGAATGAGTTACTAAGTATACCAGCTCCCTCTTTGCGCTTTGTGTAGGTGAAATGTGGTTTGAGAGGTGACCTTGGCCCTGCCTGTAATTCAGCTGGTATGATTGACCGCTATGTTCTTGGTATTAATCATCTCTATGCGAAACCAGCTTATGGAAACTTACAGGTATATCTCGCCTGGGCTGTATATTTAATTGATGCTGTTGCATCTGTATTTAACAATGTTTTTCGTTGCAGGAGTGTAATAAAACCAAGTACGGCATACCTGAGGATGCCCCTTCTTGGTGCCATGCTCCTTTTGACCCAGAAGGAATTTTGGGGTAAACCTAGACTTCAGCAGCATATCTTATTCTTTATACAGTTTCCTTTGACTCAAGGCTACTTTCTTTTATTCGTGTTTTAAGAAACTAATAGGATACTACTGCTTACTTTCTGACTGAGGGTAGGTTATATACCACATCCTCTATCTGATTTTAGAATTGTCTAAAGATTTTGAAAAGGTTTACCAAAAGGTGGCTAAGAAAACATTTAGAAACGTAACAATAACTGCAGAAATAACAAGTTCAGGAAACAAGCTCCAGTCACTAGAAAAGACCCTTGGGGAAATGCTTCTAGGTCTCTAACGATAAAGAATCTGAATGTACCTTAGTTAAGCCGTGGAGTTAGTCTTGCTCTGATGAGGACTTAATGATCTTCAGAGAATCTGGAACATAGCTGAAACTAGTCCTGAAAAGTTATGAATGATAATAAAGATGATCCTTGTAGCAGGTCTGGCCACTCTAGCTTGATAGTACAAACTGAAAAGTATTACTATATTTTTGGAGCAAACAAGCTATGCATTCTTGTAGTGATGGATAAATGCCATCCATTCGCTTTCTCTGCCATTGTTATCTCCCATTTGGTCATTCATAAGAAGGCTTATAAAAATGCAAAATGCTGTGGAAAAGGAAATGCTTGTCCCCTTTGTGTTCTATTTTCCGGAATTATGAAAGTTCTTTTAACTAAACAGAAAAAACTATATAGAATTTGCTTTCCTTTATCCTATTTTTTCAATTGACATTGGCACCTTCGTGACTGCAGCTCCCTCACAGCTGCTGTGACTTGCATCATTGGACTTCAGTTTGGTCACATCCTTGTACAAATACAGGTTAGGACTAAGTTTCATCTTCATCTTCAACTTTGGTATCTTCAGTTTCATTTCAGCGTAGTTTTTTTCCTTTTTAACTTCAGTTGTGATATTTGATTCAGTTTTATTCAGCTCCATTCAATGCAGCTTGTTTTAGCTTAGCTCCATAGTTCCGCTTTAACCAGCTCAAAATTGTTTTTCTTTGTTGAAAACAATAGAGACTAAGTACCTATGCTTTATGGTACATGTCTCGCAATAGTTTTCCCTTACACAGCTAGAACTGATGTCAGTGTGGGGAAGCATATGATTGCATTGTTCTTCTCTATCTCTCTTCGTTGTCTGCTAGTTTTAAGACTATTGACTTAAAAGATTTCAGCCTTTCTTGGGGATGAGACAGATTTTTGTGAGAATGGCTGGTTTGATTTTGCTTAGACGGAAAGGCTGGAGAGAATTTATCCAGTGAAAAAGGTGGGGAATGCAAGAAGAGAGCAATGTATGCAGAGTGTTATGTTTGACAAGATACAAGGCCATTGCATGGTGCATTTTACTAAGATTGAGCTACATAATCGGTTCTATTTTTATTTTTATGTGTTTCACTTGTGGAGCTTCTAAATTAAAATTTCTCCTCATTTTATTCTTTGTTCTTTTTGGGCATGGGTGAAAGTTCTATTGAGCCTTTGCAAGACATGTTATACAAAGTTCTTGTGTATGTTATTTGCGCTATTGGAACCATCAAAGATCAAATTTTATTGCAACTCATCCAATTTGCTTATGTTGGCTTCTGAATTTGTATTTATAAGCTTAACTACATGATACTAATAGTGAGGTGTTCCAGGATCACAAGGAGCGGCTGTATAGGTGGTCCATGCTCTCAATTTACTGCTCTATTCTGGGAGTGCTCCTTACTATATTAGGTATGCACCCACTGCAATTGCCAGTATGATCTCTCTCTCCCCCTCCGTTACTCCCACCCCCTTTGTCTAAATTAAACTGTAGCCGCATGGTCACTAGTTCTTTTGAAGAAAAAATTGTATAGTGAAAAGATTGCATTGAATAGAAAAATGCCTCCACCTTCTTCCAACAGTTTCTCCTCTGGATTTGAATGAAGGAGTTGTATGATATGATCCACTTTAAATAGGTTCATTGCTCCAGTTGTTCGGGGTTGGGGGGGTGGGGGGTGGGGGAATAATGCCCATTGGTACAACAGTGAACTCCTTGTCGGGCCTTGGAGTTTCTACTATAGCTTGTAACCATTATAAGGACTGTAATTAGTGACTCAGCTTGAGATTGTACTGTATGCACGCTGAGTACAGGCGACCCCACAGGAGAACTGAAATATAAGCTTTCTATGTAGTGGTATTGTTGAAGGAAAACTGAAATATAAGCTTTTATGTTCTTAATCTTCTGACATAATGTTGTCATAATTGCAGGAATTCCTTTGAACAAATCACTGTATACAATCAGTTATACACTTGTTACCACAGCCTGTGCAGGATTGACATTTAACACATTTTATTTATTGGTAGGTCTCAGATGTCCTTATCTGGTTTCACAGAAGCTGGGCTCCTTTTTTACAAGTTTAATGTAATATATGGCTGACAAGGATATACATTCTTGACTGCTTCTCCTTACAGGTAGACGTGTGGGGTTACAGATGGCTGATGTCTGTATTGGAGTGGATTGGAGTTCATTCCTTGAGCATTTTCATCCTCTTGACTTCTAATATAGCTATTGTTGTGCTCCAAGGATTCTACCTGGGAGCACCGGAAAATAATATTGTAAGCATTGCTTGTCCCCTGACATTTGAAGTAGTGTTACTACATTAGGATATTGTTGAAAAGGAAAAGGAAGAAGCTATTCGAAGTACAACTGACAGTTTGTTCGATTATTACAGATCCACTGGATAATAAGTTGCTTCATCCAGCAATGACATCTTCGTTCTAGCATTACATCTTCAATCTTCATGGTAATTGTCATCTTGCTGATTAACTAATTCAGTTTGGAGTATACTTTGGCTTCTGATGGAAGTATATCAATCTCTGAGATATTTTCTGAATCCTTGTACTGCTCGCAGCTTTTAGTCTAATGATCATATAATTTATGCAGTGCAATCACAGTGATTCGCACAGAGATTGGGGAAGCACGAAGTTGCAAGCCATAAATTCATTAATCTGCTCATCAGAGGCTCTCAGATAGTTTTTACTGGGAGAAGTGGGCGGAGAAGCTCATCGTATTCTCGCTGGCCAACCACAATGCCCCCCTGAATCCTAAAAAGGCATGCAGTTTCAACTCTGTTGATGCAAACCCTGGGTCTTGTTTCCAGGACATCCTACTCTAGGCCAGAAGGTCTCCTCCCTGATTTTGCAGTTTCTGGGGAGGGATTGAACGAACCAACATAAGGACCTACTGCGATTCGGCATGTACAGGATGATTCGAGTCCATCTAGGAGCTATTATACGATGATTTATATAGATCTATGGATGTGTATGTATATGTATAGTTTTCATTTTCACACCTAACTACATTATAACAACAATTCATCCTGGGTTTATCAATGAGGCTTTTGGCTTCTTAACCATCATTCTTGTGTAACCACAGTAGCCAATCTTTTGTTATATATGTCTTCTCTGATGTCATTAAGGGGCGATTCTTTTTTTTTTTTTTTTTTGTAGGGGGTGTTGCTTAACTTGCTTGTTCATGATTTGTGGAATGCAAGGAGGATAACCGATTATTATACACGAAAACATCATACGTAATAGCTTATATACTTCGGTCAGAAACTAATATCTATTCTACATATTCTCTATTTATCAATGTGTGAGCAGGCTCTCTTTGAGTATAAACTTTTTTTTCTAATCCATGAGTTATGGAGGTAGTACAATAATCACATTGTAGCGAGGGGATTTGATGATGTGATTTAATATTCAGGGTACTTCAATATTTACCACCTGGCCATTACCATATTAGCAGTTCCCTTAGATAGGGTTTAGAAACTTCGTATTGACATATCTGAAGTTAAATTCTTGAAATTGAAATTCTAAAATCCAATTTTAATTCCAATTCCTAATCACTGTTTGGAAAGCACATGGAATCACTCTCACCAATTGTTGTTGGACTTGTACTGAACTGACTGTTTTCTATGTTGAAATGAAACCATTCTATGCAGTGACAATGTGACATGGTTTGTTGAACCTCTAAGACAATCTGGTCAATCATGCGTTTGAAGGCTAGCCCAAAATATTTCCGGGGTTGATAATATGACCTTTGCCCAATGGGCTAATCTTCCATTAGTATTCCCTTTAGTCATCAGTACGAAATATGCTTTGTTGCTTAGTTAATAGCTCTTCTAATATGTGAACTACTCCTAAGTCGTAATCAGTAATCAGTAATCACATGAAGAGTCCTGGCGTTTGACGCATATAGGACGAGTTGTTGGGCTATCAGCCTATCACCCTAAGGATCGGAGTAAGAAGCTTTGGTTATGTGAATGATATCTCGCTCAAACAAGAACGATGGTAACGATTGTTTTTGAAATTTCGTATTAAATTGGACAAAAAAATTCTTTAGTGTAAGGTCCATATCATTTTAGTTCTTCGCTCTAAAAGGGATTTTATGCAATGTCACAGTAATGGTGTCATCCAAGATTAGTAGAAACAAAAACGAAATATGCTACTAGTACCATGTTAAAGCGGATACCTAGCTATTACCATCATGAAACTAGGTATCCGGTGGTGCATTTCGCTGGCGAATGGGCAAAATTTTTATTGTGTGCATGCCTTGGCAATGGCGTAATTAAATGTGTGTATTATTTTCATAGTCTGTGATCTTGTTGTGGCTACAGAAGATAAAAGTAGGAACAGAAAAATTGATGATTATCTAATTCTTTTTCAAGGGAGTAAAACAAAGTTCTTTATAGTATAAGAGGCGTTGGTCCTCCACGATGCTAAATGAAGTCTTGTGATCAATTGCTGAATGGCCAAACTGTTTAATTTGTACTATCTATTTGTCGTGTTTGTAAGGTCATTATCTGTTACTATCCTACATAACATAGACAAAACTACAGCCACAATGCCCTGGAAAAGCTCATAAACCATTTATAGAAACATACAATCTTAAATTCTTAAGTCTATATTATACGTAGGAGTATATCCTAAACTTATACTACCCCTCTAGGACTCCAGTATATGTTGATTTCAATTAACCAGCTTATTCACGTAGAAAAATGACCAGCTTGTTAAGATAAACTTGAATTATTGACATGGAATGATGATGCTGTTATATGATGCGCTGTTTGGGGCCAATCATGTGGCTGGTACTCGGGACGACTAGTACTGTGCTGATAAATAGGACTCCCCATGCATGAATGCTGTTGTTGAAAACTTTCCAGCCATGCAAACAACATATTGTGATTCATTAGTTTCTTCAAAGAGATACCGGACATGTATGGTCCCCTTAAAGGAGGAAAATTAAACAATTAACAGGTCGTATATCTGTAGGAGAGCCAAATGAAATCATATATGGAGTTTGAATAATTGAGCAGAGATACATATTGAAGTAGTACGACTACAATTTGTTAAGCTTTAGATCATTAATACTAGTTTGAATAATTGAGCAAATATATACTGAAATACCTGAAAATCGAAAAGGTGATTGAAAATTTTCGGATCAGTTACACCATATAGTTTATTATTTTAGGTGACTGAATTTATTTCAGGTAGCATTACCAAACGACCTTAAAATTTAAGCTATCTAAAATTTTGGTCAAACTAGACAACCTAGTCAAATAAGATAACTGAAATGTCTTAACAACTACACTCTCCATTATAAAAATTTGTTCCGTAGTCATGATAATGTTTTTTTTTTCTTTTTGACAAAGCGCATAATATAATGTTAAGTTCAAGGGCAAATAGTGTTCCTCGCTAGCTAGTAGTAGTAGGGAGTAGCAGCTAAGAACCACATTGATTTGAGACGTTTTGTTATATATATAAAAGTCAAAAGTTTCATAATTATTAAGAAAACACCTCAGACTTTACACTAATGTTTTCTCTGATATATCATTCTTTTCTCTTCTCCTGGGATCAAAATGCATATTCAAATTACTACATCATAGACTCTTAGTATTAGAAATTAAAAGCTAAAGATTCTTTTTTTACAAAGAAAAGTTAAAGCTTTAGTAACTATGTCTAATGCTAATATGCTATGATTGAACGATAACAATAATAAACCAATAGGAGTACTTGATTGCTAATGAAGTTTTATTTTTAAATAGGCTACAAATCTACACAATACATATAGCATTTGAAACTCTTTAGAATTTTCCACTTTTCCAAGATCGACCAAAATCAAATATTAGAACTTAGAATGGCATCTAGCTAGCTCACTTCCAAAGCTGCTCCTACAGCTTGCAACTGGAGCTGTAAAATCCGAATTAAATCTACAACACATGCTAATAATATTTACATAATGGGAGTATCATACATAATTACATATTCATACATGATACGCTAAGCACGTTTCCAAATAAGTTAAACTCCGTAGCACTGTATTTCTTTTGTCCGAGCCAATAGTTTACACTTGCTTTTTCACATTTTCGAGGGGTTATTTTGACCATCAATAACTCAAAATGTATTATTGATAAAAATATAAAAATATAATCATATTAAACTCTTAAATACAAATATAACCTTACTATATTTATCATTTTCTCAATTATATATTTTGAGTTATTAATGGTCAAAATAACCCATCGAAAAACGTGAAAAAAAATAAATGTAAACTATTGAATGGGCCAAAGGGAGTATTCCTCCTATTCTGTGGGGCAGGGAAGTGAAAGAATGCTTTGGATAATTGGATCATTAGTTGTTAAAATGATAGGTAAGGGGATGGCCATGTAGACTAGAGCAGGTAAACTTAGGAAGGCATTTAGAAGGTAACTAAGCCTTATAGGTTGATGATATACCTGGTAAAGATAAAGGAGCTCTCTTCAACTGATTTTATTCCATGCAATATATGACCGTTATCTTCTAAGTAAGGCCAAAGGGAGTTGACATTTGACAACGACTCTAATAGAACAGTCTCGATCGGAAGATGTACATGCAATTATGCAAACGGAGTACCATATTCTATTTACTCCGTAAGTTCTTTCCTACAGACCTACACTACAAATAAGAACGTCCATTTCTATTTATTGATATAAAAGACAGCTCAAAGCTACACTCATATATATGAGAAAGATCGCTTCATAATCAATATACATATAAATCATATAATAATATGTGTGCATGACTGCAGTGGCGGATCTTGAAAAAATGATGGGCATGGGCCAAGGCTTGAACCCTAAATTTATAGTATAGAAGTTTAAGTATTTACCACTAAGTCAGCTGGGACCAGAAGATACATTTGTAAAGGAATTCATATAAATCTAAAATCTCAGCAGAGGCTGAATTACCCTTCGACAAAGGGAAGATCCGCCCCTGCATGACTGCATGTGTTATCTTTAAAAATTTATCATAAGAAAACCTCAATGTAAAATTATTCCGACTTAACACCAAAAGAATTAAGCGCAGCCCATTAATAATTAAGACATGCACCAACAAGGCAAACCCCAACTATCAAGAAATTAAGTACACTGAACACGTACTAATGACTCGATCAGTGGCGGATGTATGTTGAATAAATTTTTTTTTTTTTGGGTTTTA
>CAAKMY010013124.1:26654-45074 GCA_901111285.1 Corrigiola litoralis
ACACCGGAAACATAAAAGGGATACCGGTAAAATAATTTTCTAGAACCGCCACTGGACTCGATCATTTCCTTTAGAAGAGTTCTTGAGACCTACTCCGTATTTCTACCACGGAGTAAGTTTTTCCCTTAATTATGTGGATTTTAGAACCATGCATGGTTACATAAAGTCAAAAAATTACAAAAGGTTTGAAAGAATCAAATGATAGCTAATGGAAAAGAATGTTAGGAACTTTCCGCACTATCTTGATTCATCATCAAGGTCCCGGTGACTAACAAGAAGACACAGCAGCTGATAAAAATATTCATGCGCGCATATAATTTTTCTCCTTGTTGTCCACAAATTATACCATTCCAAACAAAAGAGGAAACTATAAGGCCCGTGTACCTTGAGTAGGCACATGAGTGCTAATCGATTCTTCGACTAGATTAGTAGTACAAACAAAGCAAGCGAGATATTGAAATCATTTCTTGCAAAGCAGTAGAAAAGTATATTTTGAGTTTTTCATTTCATATATGTTTGGATGAACATCCACTTTGATATTTTGAGTAACTCTTTCCAAGTCGATCTAGTATTTAAAAATTTTCGGAGATTCATGTCATGTTCTTTAATTTAAATGGTGTTTTATGGGAATTTTTAACAATCTTGAATTCTTGTATTGCACTATTATTGTGAACTGTCGAAAACTCTTAGAAATGTGTGGGAACCCATTTTTTTTTTTTTTAGGAAGTTTATATGAACTTTCAGTTTCAGTAACTTTTTACTAAACTTTTTAATTTGGAATTTTTATCAATTGATGAAAACGTTATCAAATTGTCCTATATACCAAAAAGAATTTGATAACTCATGGCATGCATTTGTAATGGCTCGCACTCACGGTACGTGGTCATTCAAGCGGGAACGATACCGATAGGGCGATAGACCAGCAGCCCAGCACCAATCTTCCCTCTCACCCATTGATCGAAACTCCTATTGTACTCAAAACGCGAACTTTGATGCACCAAAAATTCTATAATCAACTCTAGCTGTAGTCATGAATTGTACTCAAATATCTATCAGACGTAACTTGTGAAATTGGCGGTAAGGACCCTTTAGCTTGTAATGGCGATGAATGCCAGTTACACGTGAATTACGGTTTAGCTGTCGTACGTGGTATTTTTGATACAGACGATGAGGATTAAGATTTGAGTATACATATACGGTGACAGCATGTTATACATACATATAGGGTTCCAATTAGTGTGAGTACTACTATACTCGTTTGATAGTTTGGTGTGAAAGACAATTACTAAGGAAAATTGTCTAAACAATTGATGTTTATGTGACAAAATATACTAGTACATGTTGTATTGCTGTAGTTTGGAAGATAATATAAAGAGTAATGATGCCTTGCTTAATCCGCATATCAGAGAATGTTACAGATCAGCTGCGTCAAAATAATATACTCCGTTATTTGCATGGCGTATGACTATCTGAGGGAACAAAAGGTCACATTTTCCCCTAAATTAACTGTATTTGTACCTGTTGGTAGATGTGCTCTGTTTTATGTTATTTTCATCCCCTTTTTACATTTTATTATTTGTTTTCCAACTTTTTCACATCCGTTTAGGTCCGAATTAGAGTTGGCTAGGGCGATAAAGACGATAAAACCTTTCTCATGAGTTTTTAACACTACTGGGTCTTGAACTTGAGACCTCTAATTAAAATAGAACAATACCTTCCCGGTTAATCAAAGTTGGGCATGAGGGTTTTCCAAACCTTTGGAAGAGCTATTTTACACTTCTAAGGGGTCGTCTGGACTGGGAAGAATACATTAAGGGGATAATGGAGCATAAATGAAGGAGCATATGTATGTATGGAGTTGGTGGTGGTGGTTGGGAGAAGAAAAAATAGGGGGATGGCCACCCATTTTGGGTGGAAACCATTACCTCAATGAGGAGGCGAGTAACTATTACTCTCCTGGCCTCCTTTTAGGGGGTGACTATTACCCTTCTCCCACCATTTTCCTCATTCCTCCGCCATTATCACCACCTCTATCCACCCATTCTCTCTTTAATTTTTGCTATTACCCCCTTAATCTTTTACCTCCAATCCAAGCGAGCCCTACAAGCTAATTACTTCTTTGAATAAGACTGAAGTTTTGCATATTTTCTATTTTTTTTAAACAGTATAGCAGTGTCATTTTCATTTTGCAAATATATGATACTATGTCCGTTTCATTTCTCCTACTTTATCTTGTAGTTACACAAATATTCCATATCGCCGATCCCAATTATTTTGGAATTAAGACTTGATTGTTGTTGTAGCACTCCATGATTTTATGCGTTGCATGAGTTGCTTTTCTCCCAAATAGGAACAATTAAGTTTACAAGATTAGTGCATTGCCATTGAAATTACATCGCGAATTTATAATCAAACATATTATAGAATGATTCCTTATGGACGATGTTAAGAAACCAAATATTCATGAAAGTTGCTTAGCATAATTTGAAATTAAAGTGACCAAACCAAAATATTCTAGGTCTGTTTTTTATTCAACAAAATTTTACATCAGCCAAACAGATGCTTGATCTTTTTTCAAAGTGTACTAGAATATAGTGCCTTGTCATAATTATTTGTTCTAACGATTTTATAAAATTGCATAATTTTTAGTTATGTTTGGTGCAAAAGTATTCAGTAATGTAAAACAGCGTCGTCGTAGCAAAGCATAGAATTTCCATTACCCTACAATACTGTCTAATTATGTTTTTAAGAATGATTCATACTCCGTATAATATAGTATGTCATGTCGTAACTACCTGCGTAGAATGTTGCGGGTTGCACTTTTGCGATGGCCAAAGGCCAGTTCAAGCCTCTTGATAAGTTATTATAATACAAAATCATGGCCAATTTCCGTCATCAATTTTTACAATGTGATGATATCTTTTACATGGGAATCGTAGGACAAGTATGTGTTATAGCCTACAAATCACGCTTATCGGGTACACCACACTGCTACCAGTTCTAATTCAAATGACATGTCTCAAACAAATATTTCTCACATAGTTATCACTAAAAAAGTTTGGACCTGAGAACAAGAGAAACCTCACCTCTCACTTTAACTAATCGAGGAAGCCCGTTAGGGCTATAGTGTAATAATTTCATGTTGGCATAGGAGTGTTATGTTCAGTCAGACATCATGAGGAAAACTAATCTCATAAATTGTCAATGACATGATATATAATATTTGTAGTATATATAATAGATGATCTAGTAGATTATCTTTTCACTGTTACTTAAAATATTTAAAGATATGTGAAATACATACATTTCTACAATTTAGCATTTAAAAGTACATTAACAAAAAAATGATTTGTTTGAGTCTGAGAACACCAGATACATAATTGCATCCGCCACCTGATATATATAGAGCATTCATACAAGTTATTAAATATACAAAAAAGGTGCATGTATATGTTAAATGACAAAAGATAACAAAATTTGTTTTTGTTTTGTGCATGGCAAGGAGAAAAGGCCAACATTATTAACATGTCTCGAATTCAAATAAATCATTACATGATCATCTTGGTATTTTCGGACACCAGACAAAGCACCTAATATCCACATCTTTTTTGAGACCCTTTGCTGATATCCATGTACAACCACAATATGGTGTGAAATGGTCACATTTTTCTATTATTAAAAAAAGGGACAATTTTAACTCAATTTGTGACTATCTGCCTCTTATGATAAATTGTAATAATGATTGTTTAAAAAAGAAAACAATGCTATATAACATCAACGACTCAAAATAACAAGCAAATTAGTTTACATGTTGTTTAGTTTATATGTGCATATCATATACATTTGTCATGATTCTCTAAGAACAATGTTTTATCATGTACAAGTAATACAACTATACAAGCATAGTTATTTGTCAAACCAAATATTCATAATGTGGTTAAAATACCAAGCTTCACTAGTTCCTCTATGCATCTTGAATCATACTTCGTATAAAACAAGTACAGTCGTTTATCGTTTAATTAACTGAACAACAAATTTATCTTGAATCATGTATTAATTCAAAGTCAAAATAATACAAAATGTGTTAAGAGGATTGTAAACTTTTGCTTGTAATCTTCACTTAAAAATGGTTCGACAAATTTTACATCATGGACAAGTTTGAAGGTTTCTACTATATACAACTACACACGTTGATCTATACACGATTTATGTTAATCAACTGTAGAGTAATTTGGGATAAAAGCTCTAATGTTATTGTACAACTCTAGAAACAAGAAATTTGTACTTCGTACTAGTTAATGTATAATACTGATCATACAACCACCGTATGGTACTATTCCAAAAGCACTAATGACCTAAAACACAAAAAAAACCAAAACAAGCTGAAGAAATGTGAGTTGCTCATGTGAGCAAGAAATTGGAAATCCAAGATAGTGACACCATATAGCCGTTGGAGATATGGGGGGTGGTATTGGCTGGATGCCAGGCTGACCGTTTCCAAACCCCACCAAGCACAAACACAACATTACATTGCAACATAAAATCCACGATGATTAGCCTCACATGGTCTTGCTGTCTTTAATCTTTCATGGTCCCACCCAAAACATTCTTTAAACAATTCTATACACATACACATACTATATAGTCTATATGTTATTTCTAATTGTTCCAAAAAAACCATAATCTTATCCATAATAATTCCCCCCTTATAATTTTCTAGTAACATCTTTAAACCCCCCCCCCTCCCCTCTTTATATACCCCAACATACACCCACTTCTCCACTACCTAAAACATTTGCACACCACTTACAAAAAAACACCAAAAACTAAAAAAAGTGTCAATCTTTGGTAAGAAAAGATGACTAAGGATGTGAGTGAAGAGCCACAAGTTCACCACCATGGGAAAGACTACGTTGATCCACCACCAGCACCATTGTTTGACGTAGGTGAGCTGAAGCAGTGGTCTTTCTACAGGGCCTTGATTGCTGAGTTCATAGCCACACTCTTGTTCCTTTACATCACTGTGGCTACTGTCATTGGTCACAAGAAGCAGACTGGTCCTTGTGATGGTGTTGGCCTTCTTGGCATTGCTTGGGCTTTTGGTGGCATGATCTTTGTCCTTGTTTACTGCACTGCTGGTATCTCTGGTCAGTACTTTTTCTTACCATTCTTTTTTTTGCTTTCTTTCACTTTTCTCTAATGTTTTAAGTAGTTTGTGTTAGTTTATGCATAAAAATAGTTACTTTTTCAAGTTTAACTAGTTAGTTAGTGTTCAACTGAACCTTTTCACTGTGTTATAAGTTATAACATAAGCAGGCTAAACTAAATATTTGAGCTAAATTCCTGTAATTTCTTGCTTAGAACTCTAAAGGGTTTGAGTTTAAGTTCAGTTAAAGAAAGATCCTAACTTTAATTATCCTACATTCAACCTAACACTAAGCTATATGTCCATGTTATAAAGATACCAACTTTATCAGCTTAAAACCCTATATTTTTGGTTCAACTTGTGATGGAGTATAACTGAAGCATGTCTTAAAAGCAGAAAAAGGCACCAACTTATGAACCAAGATTTAATCTTTCAAGTCCATTAAACTGAAACTACTTCAAAATATGTTCTAACTTAAGTTTGTTATGCACTTTGTGATGAATAGGTGGACATATAAACCCAGCAGTGACCTTCGGGCTGTTCCTAGCGAGGAAGGTGTCCTTACTAAGAGCAGTGTCCTACATGATTTCTCAATGTTTGGGAGCCATCTGTGGTGTGGGTCTGGTCAAGGCCTTCATGAAGGGCTACTACAACAGGCTTGGTGGTGGAGCAAACTCTGTGGCTACTGGCTACAGCACTGGCACTGCTCTTGGTGCTGAGATTATTGGCACATTTGTGTTGGTTTACACTGTCTTCTCAGCTACTGACCCTAAGAGGAGTGCTCGTGACTCTCACGTGCCTGTGTTGGCCCCACTTCCCATTGGTTTTGCTGTGTTCATGGTTCACTTGGCCACTATTCCCATCACTGGTACTGGTATCAACCCTGCTAGGAGTTTCGGTGCTGCTGTTATCTACAACAACAAGAAGATCTGGGATGACCAAGTAAGTTTTTTCGGCTTAATTGTACGATATCGTTAAAATTAGACGAACTTAATTGTACGATATCATCGTTAAAAACTTAAAATTAGACGGACTTAAAGCGGTTATGTTATTGTTAAGGCGTTTGTAAAAATATGACTACTATAAGCCACTCGTCTGTCTTTTTTGATAATTTGTGTATTTTGTCAATGCTGATTTTCTACACCTTGGATATAATAGATGTTATTCATGCAAGAGTTCGGTAGTGGTTTCTAGCAGATTTTTAAATGCATAATTGTCCTTAGATTGCAGATAAGATATGATGATGTGATGTACCAAGTGCATGAAACAAGCTGTTGAGTTAATATGTTTTTTTTTTGTTGTTACTTGAAGGTTGATTATAGATTGATGTATTAATTGTGTGGTAATGTGTTTGGTATGTGCAGTGGATTTTCTGGGTCGGACCATTTATTGGAGCATTGGCAGCAGCAGCTTACCATCAGTATATCTTGAGGGCAGCAGCAATCAAGGCTCTTGGATCATTCCGTAGCAACCCTACCAACTAATTAAGAGGAGCAGTTTGAATGAAAAAAGACATTTGAAGGAAGGGAAAAAACAAGAAAAAATGGATTCATTGGTTTTTTTGTGTGCAGTTTGTAAGAGATATTAAATCATTATGACACTTCTCAGTTCTCCCTCTATCATTGCTCTCCACCTTGCTTCTCTTGTAATTCTTGGTTATGTGAGTAAATTATTGAGCTTAGCTTTAATCAGTGTGTTATGGACTTATGGCTCTTGGTCATGATTATTAGTGCCTATCTTATCTATCTTTAATTATGCTTTGTGAATAGTGATCAATTTTACATTCCCGAAATCTCTTTATCCTTCTAAAGAATGACCAAAATGCCTCATCTAATGTAAAAGCCAAAATATGCAACGGTCCAACATAAGATGGGTTGTCTGATCACATGGTGGGGGACACTCCACCCACCCTTTTGCTGGAAGTGGAAGGGTAGGCAGAGTTTTTCAGTATGTCACCTCACCTAAAATCAGTACAAGGCCATGCATTTGTTGACACGTGTCTATGTGACACAGGGTTAGGTTTCTACTGTTCAGACCCTCCGGAGTGTTTGATGGGTTCAAGGGAAAAAAGCTGATGTGTGGCTAAGTGGTTTGGCTACTTTTTGACTAAAGGCCAAACAATGCCAATCTGAAGGAAAAGGGAAGCAAAAAATGGAAAGAGTGCTTAAATGTGAGGTAGTGTCATGAAGAATGGGTTGGTAGATTAATGGGAGATCACATGGGAAGTTGGGGACCGGGTTCAATAATTCATTAGAGACGTTATAGACAAAAATCTACAGGGCAAGAGTATCTGCATGTACAGCATCGTTGTAATCTAGTTCTATATGTTCACAGGATTGCTATGCCAAGTAAGTTCTGGTTGGAAAGGGTAATCAAAACTACCGTTTTCTGCCAACAGGGCAAGAGTTCTCATGGGCGGAATTGTTAAAAATTGTAAGTAACTAATAAGAACTAGTGTACTACCAATGGCAATGTTAATAAGTTTTGGTTGGATTGTGTCGAAGGCCTTGTTACAATCGTTTCACATTTAGTATGATATTGTCCGTTTTTGGTCAAACCTATATGGATAAATATTTGTAAGCACGTTCATAGATGAGGAGTGAAAGTAACAAGGCATCATCATCATCCTCTACAACAATGGTTGTTCTTGCGACAAACTACTCAAGAATTGACATTTATAATGATATGGCTTTTGGTGGTGAATATTATACCATAAGAACACAAGGATCACGAAATGCGCACATATGTGCTAGATTTAGCCAAAGTGAAAAATTTTAAAGTCTACACAAGCTTAAGTTATATTCTTTTGGCATACTTACTACTACTAGTCCTTAACAGCAACATACTTAGGGGGTTGCACTTGGGAAGAATTTAGCACTCAGGGGGTTGAGGCAACTTGTCGTGAAAGAGCTTTTTGTGGTTTCTTCCTTGCGGAAATGGGAAGTGAATGAAATATTCCCAAATCCCACTACTCTTAACAAGTAGGGACATGTCTTTCTCACAAACTTGAAAAGGAAATTTTTAGATCAATTTGATTGAATAAGCGAAACTCGAAAGAAATATATAGATTGAGCATATGTTTACGTTTGATTTACTTCAAAAAGCAAGCTTCAAAATTTCAGCATAGGGATTCATAGATACTTTGCCACTATATTTAGCAATTGCTTTCTTAATGCTTGGTCTTTTGACAAATACTATTTGCAGGCTAATTCTTAGCTGGAAAATATATTGTATAACCCGGCAAGGAGTAAAAACAAGTGCATTTAGAGATTGATTGTGATAATATAGTTGTAACTTGTTAGGTGTTTTTTCTTTGGAGTTTTATTTTACGCATTTGTATGAAGTTCTCCCCCATGATTGTCTGAGTATCACCAAGCCTTATCCAAAGGGGTGATGGGATTATTCATGATGATGCTTTAGCCAAGAGATTATCTCCTACTTATCGAATAAAAAATTTGAATCATAAACAAAATTGTGATATGTTATTGTATGAGATTCGTAAAATGACTTGGTTTTGTTTGCTTGTGCAAATTAATTTTGCCATGAGATCATATTACCCAAACCTATTTAATTTCATGTCAAAATGACACATCACTATAATTCTAGTGACTTCCCCTTAGTTCTCATCAAAATTGCGTTCAAAAGAGGGAATCCCACTATCACCATATCGATGTCATAAAAGGCGTATCATCTTTTTAATCCCTTTGAAGAAAAGGTTCAAAATGTAAAATTCCCACTTAGCTAAACACAACTTTATTTAATAATGACAGTAGGGCGTAGGGACAACCCAATAAAAAGGGACCAATCTTAAGAAAGAAAGGCAAAGACGTGGTTAAGGAGTCGGACAATTTATCTTATGGACCACAATTTTGGGCCTGCTTCTTTTCATGCTCATTTTTCCTTTTCTTTTTGGATAGTAGTTGTAACCAAAACTGAGTGGTCCTAATCAACCCGACGGTCTCACCTTATCTCCAGGGTATTCTGCAAAAATTACCAGAATGACTGTGCCATGCCTTACCTCACCTTTAAGTCTTTAACCTTTACTAACTTACAGAATGACATAAGTCACGTGCAATGCAGGGTTATAAAAGTGGGACCAAATGGTTTCATTGGATGCTATTCCTCCTTTACAGGGTGGTTTTCTTGGAGCCCGTGGGTCAGCACAAAGGGCTAGACATGGCTAACAACTTTAGCCATTAGCCAATAGTTAGTAGCCGATGGGTCAGGTCAGGTTTGAGGTAACTGAGACCTCCAGGTTGGGTTATAACAAGGTCTCGAGAATAACCCAAAGAGTATAGACTCGAGAAGAGTCAAAGAGAAAGTTACTTTCACTTTTTTATGTTTAAGTAGTAACGGGCAGATTTCTAGCCAAAAGATAAGTTGAAGATACAAAAGGTGAACAAGAAATGTGTGCCTGTTCATGCCTTGCTTTTGTCAGGATGAAGTACATGGCCTCTTACTATTACAATTATTTTCTGCAGAATTTGTGGGCAGTGGGATAAAGAAAGTAAGAAACTAGTGCCCAGTTAATTTGTTTCAGTAAAATCTTCAGTGTCTAACTTGATACATACTCCGTAGATGTCAAAGGAAGTCCTTTACTTTAAAGATTAGCACTTTTTCACATGAAGAAAGCAACCAAGATAGACAATATAGTTACTACTATTACCCGTTTACCATGTTTGCAACATTTAATGGAACTCGTCTCAAGAGCCGCCATCTTCGTAGGTAGAGTTCATGGTCGTGGGCAATCTCCCTGAAAACGGACGATAGATTTCAAGCATCAGAAGCTTTTTATCTCCTATACTGCACTATGCCAAATGCAGCAGTGCAAACTTTATCGAGAACAACATACATACAGCAAAACCCTACATGATAATAGCACATCTCATATGCCATGTTTTGTGGATAACATATCACATACACTAATTGGGTGATCAACCCCTAATAGAAGATCGAGTACTAAGTTTCATGCAACCATAGTGCTGTCTGCGGTATAGGTCATTATAAAACATAGGCCTTGCATAAGATATTCTGCAAGAAGTACAAGGGGCCGGTGACATGATTTCATGGATCACACATAACCCAATTCACTATGAAATCTCCTCTGGCAGAGGCTCTACTTATTTCGGTCTCTCGAAAAGTTTACATAAGACAAAAGCAGCTTCCTAAGTTTACCCAGCTCTTGAATTTGGTTGTTAAGAGATCTGTGGTACTGAAAAGCAGCTAGCTAAGTCTTGCATATTATCAACATACACTTGTACAACAAAAAATCCAAATAGACATGTTGGTCCCTCAATGAGGTGGAGATTCTTCCAGATGAGATTCTTCCAAAGGGAAGCCCATCAATTTTGTCCATAATTGAGTTGTCCAATATTCTGACTGCCGGATAGTGATAAACCTGTCGACGAGTAAGAGGATGTCACCACGGGTATCCAAATGTATCATGATAAATGAAGCTACAAGTTTTGCAGCATCATTATGGTTAGTTAGAACATTGGAGGACCATTTATGTCCACTTCTAGGGAAAAATTACGGCAATATCACCAGTACAATGCCAGAGTCCACAACCTAAAAGACATTACAATACCCCAGTGCCTTCAAAAAGGCTCCCGGACAAGCGCGGTAAGGGGAAGGGGGGGGCTATACACAATACTATTACACAGAGGTGGTTTCCACATAGACCCGTGAGATAAAGGAAGTTGACCATCTCTTACTCCATTATAATAAAGGGGAAACTTTGACATGAATAATCACAACTATGGGTGAACTATGGGTGAACAAACAGGAATAATCCCACCTAATAATCATAAGTATCGACTTAAGTAACACTAGTGGTCCTTTGCTCACCGCCGGTGGAATCTCTGGAGAAAAATAATTACGTGCTTTTCTTTTATCTTTTTCTGATTTGATTTGTTTTGAGCTGAGTTGGAAAGGCTTATAATTAAAATAAACCTACTTAATCCCCTATCTCTCCTCCTTAACTAAATAACCAAACCCCTAATTAGAAATTACCCATACCCCCCCCCCCTCTCACTCTCAACACTCATACCCACCATCCACCATGAACACCCAACTTAACAAGCCATAGCCTCACCAATTACACCACACTCATAACCCATGTTGTGAACCACCTTTACCATCCACCACGTAGAATCCCGGCTCCACAAACCTCCACAACTCAAAACTCATGCCCTCAACAATCCCCCCCCCCCCAAACAGACCACCTCCCCCCCACACACGAACCACACCCATCGTCAGAACTATCAATGCCAATGGGGCTTGGACAATGAGATAAAAGCCCACTACAAAATGATGCGCGTAGAAATCTGGCAAACAGTTTGGAGGGAGTGGTGGTTCTTGTAATTAGTGCTCCTGGTTGGTGGTTGTGGTAGTATGGTGGTCGCCGTTATTGGTGGTGCTCGTGGTCGTGGAGGACGAAGGTGAGGAGATGGTTGGGTCACTTGGGTGGCAAAAGAGTATGAAAGGGGAAAGGTAGAAAAAGAAGAAAAAGAGAGAATGGAGGAAACAATTCCGATGGTAGGGGAATGGGTTGGAATGGACAATGGGGAAGCAGTTTGGGGGAGAGGTGAGGAAAAAAAGAGAATGGAGGAAAGTTGAGGTGAAGAAAGACGGATGAAGAAATAGAGAAGAAAGAAGGTGAGGGGGTCAATTAAGATTTACAAGTAACTATCCAATTCAGTAGCAATATTTGTCCAAAAAAAAAAAGTATGAATTTGTCGCCTGAGACTCCACCGTCGATGGACTGAGGACCATTAATACAATGCTCATACTTAGGATTATTAGTATTTATTTCCGTAGGTGGGATAATTTTTATTTGTTGACCCATAGTTGAGATTATTCATGTCAATTTTCCCTGATAAAAGGGTAGAGGATCTTACGAGCATTTTGATTTAGTCCATTAGAAATAGATGGACAATCAGATGATAATATCTCAAGGTTGGGACATCAAATGGGAATATAAGTCAAAGTACTAATTCCACTATCAAGTCTCAACTCAAATTAGAGATGCAGTCATGTCTGAAATAAAGTCATAAGAAAATAGGTCCAACGCAAAGGTTTGTGAGAGACTACACTATGTAATCTATATCTGTGCACAGAAGTTGCTGGCTGGCAGCCACTCAACTGTTCGAGCAGGTTTGAAGACGAAAAGGAATTAAAAAGCTAGCTGCCTCTATGACCAGAGATGGATGGTATATTTACTATATTAATCAAACTTCACAACTTTTAAGTTAGAGACACATCTCAAAGATCAACCATGACACCTCCATAAATACAACCAGTCAACAACTAATTAAATCATACAGGGACTGTTGATCAATACAAGCAGGGAAGGAAGAACAAAAAAACAGCAAATTACTGAGTACCTTAGTCAGGCAATGCAGTTCCCCTTTCCAGGTTGTTCTTAATCTCCAGTGTATATTTACCAAATGCTCGTTCAATTTTCTTGTTGAAGTGCTCATTACGGTCATTGATCGAGTCAATATCTTTGTCCTCATTAAACTTCCTCCTCCTACTAAATGACTTACGCTTCTCATCTCTATCCCTGAGCTCCTTAACCATTCGCTCAATCTTGTCTTCTGAAGTCTTTGGATCCTGTAGAATAAGTACCGAAGTTAACAGCATAAGCCAGTGGCAATTATCTCTTCGAACCTACAAGAAGCACCTGGAATTTTACTCTGCGACACTCACCTTTCCATATTGAAGGCTTGAAGCCTCTCTATAGAACTCAGGGTCCTCTTCTTTCATCTTATTATATTCTTCGATATCAACCGCTATATTCTTTGTGCGCTTCTTGTATGCATTGTACAATGTTTTCTGATTAAAAACTGCATCAGTACACAATGTGTTAGACATGCATGTGAAATTTGAAGACCTATAAGTCTATAACAAGCAAGGATAGATACCATAATCCAAGAACTCTAATACTATACAGACGGTTTATCTCCCAAACCAAACCATACAAGCTGGCCAGCCAAAGGGTAGAAAACAAAGCACTCAATCTGAGGAAGAGAAACTTAATTTCTGAGCAGAGAATTACTAGTTTAATCCTTTTTGACCTGCACTGTAATTAATGGCAGTGTAAAACTCGCAGGATCAAACATGAGGGGAGTCACTCCATGTTAAAAATAATAAGCAGGATATGAATTGAGCAAATAGAACCAGACCATCTTTTTCAATAAACAGAATCAAATAGACCAGGATAATTAAAGTTGATTCGGCTATCATTAACCCTAAGGGACAAAGGTTGTAGTCTCTTAATTTTAACCTATTACCCCCTGAATCATCACCCACAATAAATGCAAGCCCATCAAATTACGAAAAAAAAATCTGAAAAAATCCTATTTGGGCACAGCACAATTTCAGGGTCCTGGACATAGTACACTGTAAACTACAAACCTCAATAGGTTTACCCAAATTCCTATAAACAAGGTAAGTGCCTTTCAGGATAGCATCCACATCTATCAGTTCAGTAGACATATAACTAAGGCGATTTGCACCTATTACTTGTCATCTCCAAGCTGTATTCCAAGATAAGAATCAGGAATGAGTTACCTTAATTACTAAAAAGGGTAAAACACATTATGCAGAAAGCAGCAAAGACAAGGGGAAACACACATATGTACATATGACAATGCACATCCTCCCTGCTATAAAAAGTAATCTTCCCAAATTAATTTCACTAATTCTTATGTATTATGTAATTGGAAATAAACTAAGAGTCATATGTCCAGGACATACCATCCCAGCCACAAGGAGCTGGATCTTTCTCCCACTTCTTATATTTCTGTTCTGCTGCTTCTTGTGTATCAAGCATGTATGCCTTCTTCATGTCCAAACCATTCGCTTCCAGAAGTCTGCCAACTTTTTTCTTCCGGTCCTCAAGCCATTTTTCTTTGGATATGCCCCGAGACTCTGTAGGAGCTTCCATTCTTTTCTTCTCTGCGACCATAGCTGTCTGGTTGGCTTTTCTGGCTTCATTCTGCACAAATATAGAGTAAGTACGGGTATGCAACGTGGGAAAGGCTTGTAAACGTAACACTGATGAACTTATAAATTCAAAATTCAGGGTTCCAGTATACAAACCATCTTAAGCCTCAACTCAAACAATTTTTTCTGCCTCCCAGAAAGATTATTCAACTCCGCTTCCGTGGTGTCTTCAGAAGGTTGGTCATCTTCACTGCCATCACGTTCTTCTGCTCCAACCCCTTCCTCGTGCGATACTTCGATTTCATCAGGAGCAGCTGGATTAGGTTTAGTGCTGCTGGGACTAGCATCTGTAACCTCTGTAATACCGCAATAACACAGTCAGACTCAGCCTCAATTGAAGATAAATACCAGCAATCCCATCCCATCCCATTTCTTAATAACAATTGATCTGCACAAACAAATCTATAATTTCCAAAGAATATAAATGAACCCAAAGGATTAGTGCAGAGCACCAAATTTTGCATCAAAATGGAGGGCAAGAATAACATGATTACATGTGATACTACTTGACTTAGTATAGAAGTATCAAAATTGGCTCAGTAACATAATAAAATCACATATATATTTAAAATCAAATAACTTTCAAATTAAAAGTCAAAATACCTAATAAATAGATAACTATGGAAGCTGTACTGCTGTAGATGCTAACATCATGCTATATTACCCTTCTATAGATACCGAAAAATTGGCCAGCCAAAATTTATCAGATAAAACCTGCCAACCTTGTTTTAAATGGCCAAATTAAAATTAAGATGTGAGTATATGACTACCTGGAATCTTGTTTGCTTTAAACCACTGGGCCTAACCCTAGAGAGGTTAAAGACACAAGAATGATATGTTTGAATACGAGGCTTGCAAATGTCATCTCATTTGGTTCATTGTACAAGAGGTAAGCATATTAGGATGAAAATTTGGCTGATCGACATTCAATCAATTAACAACCAACTAAGGTCACAATTCTCTGCAGATTCTTATAACCCATTTAAGAGAGGATATGATTAGCATGGCACTTGCAATGGGGGTTCATCCAAATATCATTCACCTTTTTAGCTTTACCCAAAAAGGGAAAAAGGCACACCACAAAAAATAGCCTCTTTCTTCCTTTTCGAGACGAGCTAAGGGGAAGGTTGTAGTATAGATTGACCAAGTAAGTAATAAGCTCATTAATGTTCTATGAAAAACCATGGTCCTCGAAATTTTTCCGGCCAATAAAAGAGGTGCAGGTGTGCAGCTAGATAAATGTGCTTGTAGCTACATCCCAACCACATACAGAAGGAAGTGCAGTGCAAGTTCCGGCCTTGTCTCAATATCTTTCCTCAGTTATATCCAAGAAACTGAATATGCAAATCTAAAAAGGCAGTGTTCAGCTATCACATAAAAATGAGTAATTATTTTTTGGTAGGTCAATATTAACTTATCAACTCTTACTCTCTTAGAGATGAAAAACATATCCATAGTTGTCGAATTCGGTTAACAAAGCATTCTGCTTAATTTGCAACATAGAAGGTAGGCATTACCTCAAGCACAGAAAGTACAACATCTTGTGGAGAAATGATATCAATGTCAAGAGGAATTCCCAGCAATATCATAGCGAGACTCATAATCAATGATAATCACAATATCAAATAATGCACATACAAAACGAAACCTCATCACTATGAAAGACAAGAAAGTAGATACTAGGGATATTATCTAAGGTACCCTTGAGGTTTGGCGTTTTCCTGATGGTAACCCCCACGTTTCAGGTATCCCTCAGGCCAGTTTTTTGGGCAATTTTTGGGGATAATAACCTACATGCTTTGCACATTGAAGGTTGTCAGTAGCTCAAGCACAGACAGTACGACATGTTGTGGAATAATGGTGTCAATGTCAAAAGGAATTCCTAGCAATTTCATAGCAAGACTCATAATCAATTATAATCTTAAGATGCACATACTAAAAGAAACCTCGTAACTATGGAAGACTAAGTAGAAACTAAGGGCAAGGTCAGTTTTAATATTCTGCAATCCTCTACATAATTTAACAACTTATCCCCTCCAACCTCCACTCCAGAAAGGAACAACCAACTATAAAGAAAACCTCACTCAGCAACATGTTCTATAATTTTCAGCAGATTCATGTTCTCAGGAGGCAAGAGCACCAAGTTGTGTACTTTACAAAAGACAAGTAGCTCCATGTTATGAATTTAATCAAACGGAATTTGAGCAAGTGCTCCGATATTCATTGGGATTGACATGATAAATAACCAGGAACATGAATCATGCATTTGTAATTACATATAGGAGCATCCCACACACAAAAAAAGTAAAAGAAAAAAAAAAGACAATTGCTCCCTCGTAAAAATCCCGATTAGCAGCATTCCTTCTAATTCTTTTTTACTACACTATTATATTCACCACTCACCCTCCCTTCCCTGCCCTTAAAACATATAAATTGAGCATAAAACAGCAGCAGAGATCATATTCGATCAGAAACAAATACTAAGTAAAAGAAAGGAAATAATACCAGGTCTGCGTTCAGCAGAACGAGCTTTTGCTTCAACAATCTTCCGGAAGCAATATTCAACGCACTCATGGTATGGATTTGACGCATTTATGCAATCTGGATGAACTGTTCTTTCCTCATGTGACACTTCCGTTTTATCAGCAGCCTCTGACAGTAAGCAAAAATACAGTAAGCCACAGAAATCATTTCTCCACCCATTCTTAAGATGAGATTAATCTATCCAAATATAAAAAAAAAAGTACAGCCAAGAGGATCAGAAAGCTACTCTATAATCTAGTACAGCAGTACTGGAACTCGACTCACTTACATAAGAAAAGACATAAAGAGTAATTTAAACATCTTTGATTAGTTCAGCATGTCCGAGAAACTAATGCAGCAGTAATCCACCATTTGCCCTCCTATGACACTAATAAAGAGTGGCAGTTTCTGGCATGCAAAAAATAACAGGCAATATTACCTTCTTCACTCTCAACAACTAAGCGGCTTAATCACATATTCACATCTCATCTGGTTGAGCAGAAGTGGTTATTGTCTGATAACCATATGAGGACCAAAATCAGCCCATTGACATTTAGTCAATAAATGACCACAAGGAGCTACAACTTCCAGCAAGTGGTAGATTATTACAAAGTTTAAAATCAAAAATACAAACTGAGTGCCACTTCCCAGGAAGTTTGCCAGAATGTCATTTGGTAGTTATGATTTTCAACTTTATCAATGAATTGGAGAGGAACCAGGTGCAGCATTAGATGAGTCTTACAAGCTTCTCACTTGCTTATGCATCAATTAAGAAAGCCAGAGAAGTAATGCAGGTAGGAAAGGTAGAAAAGTGCTGCGATTCCTGTCTTGTGTAAATATCAATTCCAAAATTTAAGATCTTGCTCTAATACTCTGGAGTTATATTAGAGAATTTATACATGCAGATCTAAGCAGCAAGTTTTAAGCTTTTGCAGTGAATACCTAGATTTTTGACTGGTTATTCTGGGGCAAACTATCATGTGTCATAACTCCACACTACATTTACATTTGTGATCTCTGTATTCTTAATTCTCAAAATACTATAGGAATATAAGGCAGCTAAAGTTTACAATCTAAAAGGAGTAACATTCTGGAGTTGGTGCACAATAAATCTGCTTAATTTGCGCAACACCAGCTCAAATTTTCAAATCAACCTACACCAACTAGATTACTACTATATCAAGCTTAAAATGAGCAACATGTCGCTCAACAAACGGTGCCGATTTTAAGACCAACCAGAAGTATCATTAATCTATAAGTCACCAAATATATATGCTGAGCAAAACATATGACTACAGGAACAATAACCAACCAGAAGACGAGGTCCAATCTTCTCCTATCCTCTGCAATCTACATGATTCCGAAACCTCTTCCACCAACCACTCCACATGACATCAACGAAACCACCACAAGTAAAGGTGATGACTCATACAGTTTCATGGACTACTCCAAGAGGCGTGAGCACCGATTCATGCACTTCACAGAGATATTTCCAGTCCATCAAACTGAAGCTAACCAAGTGCTTCAACACTCATTAGGTTCAAAATATAATAGATTAACAAAGAACATGAATCATGTATCTCGACCTCCAGACACCCTTTTAGCCAGTACGAAACTATGAATCATGTACCTACAGTATCACATAGGATAATCTCAACTATGGACAAAATAACCGTCCCATAGTAACCGCCATCCCCATGATCAACCGTGTCTTCTCTCATCACTATTTCGACTAACCCTCA
>CAAKMY010013146.1:0-20842 GCA_901111285.1 Corrigiola litoralis
TAAGGTATCTTTGCGCTTGGGGCAATGACGCAGCTAGTGAGGTATTAACCGAGGCGCGTCAATTGCTGGTTGAAAACTATTTCCAAACCCCCTCTTCGGCCTTGGCTTGTCCTGGGCCGTCGAGAATTTCTGGAAGGGCTCCCTCTTCGGACGGTAAAGCCCTACAATTCTTAGTCCTAACTCTAATTTTAGCATTAAAATGTTGTTGGATAATAACAAGTCAAGTTTGGACTCTATTATGTTCCAACAGTCCAAACTGAATGAACTTTGTTATTGTAGAAGTCAAACTTATGCCATCAAGCTTAAACTAAGTCACTCCAATTCTAATTCTAGTTCATGTTATCCAAGAGTCAAGGCATATGTTCGGCTCTGGTCGGCTTGTGACCAAGTATCTAAGGTTACTAGCTACGTGCCATATTTTCCGATCTAAATCACAACCAAGATTCTGTTATAAGCAGCTAACTTATTATCTATCAACTAACTTTCAACAATATAAGTTAAAGGCTAATCTCATGTCGTGCCAAAAGAACCATGATGCTGTACTGTCCACATAGAACCTTTAAGCCAACCCCAGAAATATTGGAACTCTAGCTACAATATCACATTATGTAAATAAACAACAAATGAGAAGACAGAGTAACCATATATAACATGAAGCAGGTCAGATAATTATAAATAGTTTGTAGCACCAATAGGCGTGGGCCGTGACTACTACGTCTGTTTTGTGATCTCATTGGGTAACGTAAAGTTAGTATCTTTGCAGATTATTTAAAATAGCTGTCATATTAGTTTTATTGAAAACTGTTAACAACTGGCCTATTAGCTCAGCTGGTTAGAGCGTCGTGCTAATAACGCGAAGGTCGCAGGTTCGAGACCTGCATGGGCCAAAATTTTTTGCGTTTTTTTCCCGTCAGTTCCATAGCATATGTAAAATTTCTATTTTCTACTTGTTCTTCTGTTATTTTGCATCCGTTTCCTGTGTCACAATTATATATATTTTTGTGTTAAAATAAATATTGCTCGGCACCAATAATATCTTTCTTTGTCACAATTATGAATCTTAGTTTGATAAAATTACTTTGTAATCTTTGTACTTGCATTAGTGCCTCATATGCACCCAAACACAAGAATTCAAGAAACATATTTGTCAAAAAAAAAAAAAAAAACCACATAACACATTATTTGCACAAGCACATCTTTGTACACAATGGTGTTGATTTATTTATACACCCCAGCTTCAGTTCCAGTTCCCCGCCAAAACATGACCCCTTCTTAAGTCTTTAAGTCAAACAACTACTCAAGTAACAAACAAAACAAACCAAAGGTGACATAAGAAAACACTCATGTGTTGGAATCTCTTTGCTGTTCCTCTTCACTGTCCCCCTATCAAATCTTCATAAACTCCCTTTACTATTCCATTATTATCAGTGGCAAATAGACCCTAAGATTTCACTTAAGAGTTAAGGAGTCTAATCACACATAGTATTGGAGTCTTGGGGCCTATTTAATACTTTCACGATTATTATTATCTCACATCATGCAAGTACAAATTGGATAAAATCATTAAGTGGTAAATTTGGTCAAGTGCTGTTTTTTTTTTTCCACCTTACTGTCTTAGTTAAGTGCTGTTTATCCACCTTAGTAGACGAGTGATGGAGTAGATTGCATCAATCTGAATGCAAAATGCATGGATGTGATCAGCAGAAAGTGAAGGTTGCTTAGCCACTTCATTTGATAAATTCACTGAAGACTGTAGGCCATGTAGGGATAGCAGCATGAGTTTGATTGGAGAGATGTTAAATTGAATTTTTGCACTAAATCTAATTAGAAGCAGACAATTTGAGTGACAGAGACTGTTAGAATGATGAAGAATCGAAGATAATGTTTTTGAGGCCCTTAAACGTTAGTCCAGGGTGCAATAGTCGCTACATTTCTGTCAAAAAAAGTGGGTTATAGCATTTTAGCTCTCACCCTTTAAACTTTTTACTTGTTCCTAATTGTAGTTTACTTTGCTAGACTCTCAGACTTTACATTACAGACCGATGAATGATGAAACATTAGCATTTAGCCATAATAAATTTGGTTTTACAAATGTGCAGATTTCCACCTGCATGTATTCATCTCTGTCCTATTTTGTTAACATAATTGAATTACAAATGTACAAATTTGGTGGACCTGTATTACTGTTGACCTTAGGAAACATGTGCAGGAAATAATGGAACAATTTATTATCCCTGGCTCCCTGCAGTGAAAGGTGAGCGCTGTTTCATAAGCCAGTAATCTTGGTTATTTTCCACCCAATTTCGGTAAAAATCTTGTAATGGCATATCTGCTACTAAATCGGTGAAAAGTTGAAGTGGATTGTTGTGAAATAATGCAGTGGACCTCAAATCTACACTTTACAATGAGCTAGGGCAAAAAGATTCTCAATTCTCAGACATTGCCATCCAGATATGGCCTATAAGCTACGGCATTCACACATTAAAATCAGCCGTAGTACCTAGTACCTTAAGCTGGATTTGACACGATATGGATTTTTATTAAAACTTATTAGTTGATGAGAACAAAGGTTGACTCAAGTGGTTAGTGTTCTTTTTGCTTATACATGAAGTTGATGCAGGATTGTTATTATGAGTCAATTAGTCTTGTGCATTGTTATATACAGTTGGAGCAGTTTGATATCATGTGAACATATGAATTACTATATTTTACTAATATTGAAATCTTTAGCAACTCAAATCAGTCTCCAAGTTAAAACTTTAATGGCCAAACTCAAATTTTCAAACAGGTTGATGGGTCCTTGAGATAAGGACTATAATGGAAGATGATAAATGTTCCTGGTCATCTATTGTTAGTTTTCCTTAAAGGGAGTGAATTTGTTGAAATATTAGGGGAGGAGGCCAATCAATATGCAAATACCAACAAACTTCATTTTCAGTGTCAAGAACTGTGATCCTGTGACTCACTACCAGTGATTGCTACCCTGTTGTCTGCTCGTATAGCTTATCTTATTTGCATAATTGCATCCTACTATTTGATAACTAGATGGTGTTAAACTTGCATGTAAATTATAAAGTTAATATCTTACATTGTGTAATTAATTGGTTGTATCATGAAATCTCACTTGGACTTATATGCGCACACTTATTTTGGACCCAATTTTCATCTGGCGCACAAGAATTCACAAACTCTATCTATTATCTATACCACTCTCTATCACTCTTAACTCCAACCACACAGTAGTTTTCAGAAATGCCACTGAAGTTGTAAGCTGCCACTTTATGTGCTTTATATCCTATAACCAGAAGCCTTCAATACCCATTCTGCACACCTCTAAATTTTGATTCCATTTTTGTTATTTTCTGCTTTTTGTACTTATTGCATTTCACTTCAATTATCAGCTCACTCTCACTCTCTTTCTCTTTCTGCCACATGTTTGTTTTCCTCATTTATCTCACCAATCATCACACCCAAGATTATGCCCTGCTGCCTCCATGCAAAATCTCAAAAGTGGCTGTCCTTAAATTTTGCAAAGTTGCTGACTCCTAAGCTCATTTTGATGCTTATTATGTCTTAGCTAGCTGCTAGTATTTGCTAATATCTTCCTGGTTTTTTGAACTTAACGTATAATTCCTTATAATGGGTTTACGGAAAATACAATTGAGAGGTTCTCTACTATGTTGGGTTGTCTGCATTTTGTGTTTTAGAGCTCTATGTGATGTTCCGGAGCTCTCTGTGAAGTTCTTGCAGGCTCCTCCTCAGTTCTCACATACTAAGTCAGCAGCATTTGTTTTTGAAGCTTTTGTACCAAACACAAGAGGAAGTTGCTCCAACTGTAGCTTCAGCTGTAAGGTATGGTAATTATAACTATATGTATAATTGTATACTATCTTTGTCTCTTTTCCTCTTGTATCTTTGTGATGTCTATTTTTTTTATCTGTTTACATGTGTGTGTACAGCTTTTGAATATAAATGTTTCCTCTAAATGGGAGAGAGAGAGTACATCTTTTGATTGCACTAATAAGGTTGAAGCAGGGGCTGTTTTAGAGTGTAGCATGGGGTAGCAATTGTTACTATAAAATTTACAAAAATAAGTAGAAAAAGGTAAAGAAAAGGTAGAATATGCCATAGGCTACCTTCTTTCAACTGTGTGTTACCATTCCATGACTTGACCGACTCTAATATGTTCTCTAATATGAATATAGATGAACCAAAGAAGCTGACCAATAAGGCCATGGACAAATTTTGCTTTGTAGCTTTGTAGCCTTGTAGAACTTCTAATTCAGAAATTGTTTGATTAAGTGGCTGAACATGACAATTTACACCTTTCCTGCAGTTAGATGATGGCATCACTTCAGATTGTGGGGGAAGGAATGTTTCGTTTGTGGGCTTGCATGATGGGTATCATAGCTTGAAGGTCTGCAGCAATGCTTCCCAAGCATTTGGCTGTGCTAGTTACAACTGGACTGTTGGTAAAGCAGCTCTCTCCTTTTTCCCTTTGCTTGGGTAGTTGGGTTAGCTTGTTATTTACTTCGACTGGAAATGCAATTGATCATCTTAATTAGCCCTGGGCTTTAATTAAAGAAAAATAATTTGATGCTGAAGGTATGAAGTAGACAAATGAGTTTGCTCATAATCAGGATGACCATTGAAACCAGATTATTTGAGTCCTAAGCCAATCTGCTCATCATTGTTATTTTTGCATTCCTGTAGATACCGTTCACCCTACTGCCTACATTTCGACTTCAACATCTTTCACTAGTGCTTCCAATGTCACTGTATATATATCTTTCAGCGAACCTTGTACAGGTGGAGGGGGCTTCGGATGCTCTTCAGTCGATGCCTGCAACGTGAGTATGTGTCCAGCTAACCGTTGTATATTAGCATGATGCCGTGAACTTTCTCCTATCATTTTGCCTCACACTATGTAATAATCCTTGTATAATATAATGGCTCTTTTCTGAATTGTTTAAATTTGCTACCCAAAATTATTCTTCCGCAGCTTCTTGTATATGATGGCGGAGAAGTTATTCCAGATACACTTCAAACTATACAGCCATACCTCAAATACTCAATTGTTGTTGGGTTGTCCACTAATGTTCAATATGGAAGGGCAATTCTTGTAATGGATAAAGGTTTTTGCACTGACAATGCTGGCAATCGATTTATCAGAGCTGTAAATTCAAGCGTTATTGTACATTTTGGTAAGTACATCAAACTTAGCATCTCTTTTAGAACCTTCACAAGGTAATTCTCATGGATGATCTGTATGACAGATAGAAGAAAGGTCTTTGTGAGCCTGAGAACGCACGTTCCTGAGAAGCTGCTTCAGCTTGGTGGTGAGACTAGAACGGTGCAGGCGACTAATAGTTCCAAGAACCTCAAGGTCTATCTTTACTTCACAGTGCCTGTTTGGAACACATCTACAGAAATCTTGAAGGCTATTGACATAAGTGAGGGCTCGCTTCGTCCTATCAATAGCAGTAGCCTCGACAACAGAAGATTTGGATATATGGTTTGTGGATTTTACATTTTAGAATTCAGCTGTTGTAAGTCTCTGCATATTTCCTGCTGATATGAGCTTCTCTTTTCTCACTACTTTTGTGTCTCTCTGTCATTGCACATTTGCAGATTGAAAATGTACGGAACATTACCATTGTCACGTTGAGCCTTAATTCAAGTTTTGTCATTAGTAGACAGGCCTCCCCTGTTTCTCCTGTGGCTCCAGCTACGTTTCTTTATGGTAAGCGCCAGCGTTCATTGTGCCATTTGTATACAACTCTATATTTCGAACTTAAATATTTTAACCCCGAATAATCTATTTCGCCAAAGCAAAATGCAGACTAAAAAATTAACAAAAAGCTGTCAGTCTGTCACCTTTCCAAGGGCACTATAGCCTTTTATGTTCGACTTCCTCTATCTTCTTCCTTATTTCAATGGCTTGTTTATCAAGTTCATGCCATCTGGAGGTCTAGATCATTGTGGGTTGCAAAATGTTTTTCTCAGAATGCTTGTGTGATCTTCAGATTCACTGAGGCCAGCAGTGCGGTTGAGCACCACCTCTAAAATGAGAACACGAGAAAGTAAAATAACAGTGTTTATTAAGTTCCCGAAGCCAGTATTTGATTTCAACTGGACTGACATATCTGTTTCCGGAGGGCATGTAGAGAGGCAAGTCTCATTTCCTAAATTTCACCATTGAACTAGCTTTGAAGCAAATAGCAAACTAAACATCAATGGAGCTCACTTTGCTGCTATGTATTTGTGACATATCTTGTCTAAATTCTTTGCAGCTTCGACGAAATAAGTAAAAATTTATATATGGCGATCATTCAAGCTTTTGAGGGTATCATGTCTATCAGTGTTCCTGAAAACATGACTTCAGATGTCGCAGGAAACCCAAATCTGGCTTCTAATGTCATACAAGTGAGGCACTGTAAGGATATTGTACTCATTACTTGTGAATTTTCGTGCTGTTTCATCATATCTCTCCCCCTCCCCCAATTCAAGTTTTTCAATATTACTGATAATCATGTGAAATACTTTGCAGATTCCTTGCCTATGGTTTCCAATGTCTTTTGCATCTTTGTGACGGCATTCTTTGTGGGAACATGTTTGGTGTCTGGACTGCTCACAATATCCACCGCAAGCCTACAGTCGTTTGGGGCATTTCCAAGGTCATCAGCATCCCTGACAGCTGAACCAACAAGGAATCTGTTTGTATGGAAACCTTCCCTTTTAAGTTTTAATACGACTATAAGATCATTGCATCGATCTTTCTAGGTTGCTTTCATTAAGAGCCTAGATACAGCAACTTCCTGCATGGCTGCATCATAAGCTTCGGCTTCAAAATAGTTAAACTAGGTAGCTGTCTGCTCTAGGTCTCTGCTTCTGTGCTACTTGAATACATAGACGTGAAGGATAAGTGCTTTCTGTTAGTCAGATTCTATTGTTTATGATTTTTCTAAGGGTTATAGTGCTTATAACTTAACTAATCAAAACATACTTCTATTGGTTATACGTTTTTTGTCAAGAAAATCAGTGAAGTGTGTAAAATTCGGTTTTAGCTGTCCAAACGAACAAGTATTTGCCTCCTGTGCATCTTTTGAGAGGAGCAGAAGTTTTCTGACGTACTGTCAAGACAGCAGGAGCCTTAATATGGTGTCTAATTCGAGTACTTTTTGGGTTTAGTTTTATAAAATTATGTGGTATTAACATGATTTATACATTTTCGGTTGCTGAATAAAGTAACACTTCTACGATGATGCAGAGAATTGCGTGCTACATTCAGGTGTTCGCTCTTTCTAGGTGGCTGGCTGTGACTTTACCAGTTGAGTATTATGAATTTACAAGAGGCATAGAATGGAGTATCCCCTACTTCTGTCTACCCTGGGGATCCGATCACTCTCAGCCCATGTTTTTCACTCCAGATACCTCGACGAGCTCACGTTTGTTTATAAATGAACTCAATAATTCTGCCATTTCCCATACTGTACCATTTGACAAAGGCAACTTCAATAAGGCTGGGGTAGTTTATGGTACTCCTCTGACTGCAATGGAATATAGAACATTCTTTGAGGTTTGTACTAATATCTTCTCCAATAATTCTGTTGCATTCCACAATTTTTTAATAATGCTTAACAAGTGGTATTATTCTGTGCATCCAGAACCAAAATTTGATACCAGAAGCCGAATTTATCATGGATTCTGGAAGTTCAACTGGGTATGCCCGAATATATGCTTATGCCTGACATTGATATTTTCTTGTGATTCTTTTCTTCTAGTGTAGAGTTATACTTGATTACATTTCTATGATGCCTTGGACCTTAGGTGGAGAAGTTTCGGAAAGAGCATGTTCTGGTTATCAGTAATTGGTGGCAGTTTGATTCTATTACACATTTTCCTGCTATTAGTACTGAGGTTCAGGAAGAGTTCTGCAAAAGATATGAGTTATGGTGCTCTAGTTTTACCACGATTTGAAATATTTCTGCTGATTCTCGCTGTGCCTTGCATCTGTCAAGCTTCAGCTGCTGTCATTAAAGGTATGTTTGTTTGTCTTCTGTCTTACCAGTTCACTCAATCCTCAATTTCGACTTTCTTGAACTTGCAGTATCTTCATTTGAAGTCATTAACTTCAGTCATTTTGTCCTTGTACTATGTGCATGATCAAAGGGAGAACGACGACAGGGACTATAATCGGTGTTCTGCTATTGATTTCCACATCATCTTTGCTACTAGCCTTATTCTTATTCCTCTCATTTGGAATAACATTGGGAAGATTACTTCAGTACAAGGAAATTCATCAAGTAGGCCGAAAGTTCCATTGGTATCAAGAATTAGTCCGTGTTACCCTCGGTCCGGGTAAAAGAGGCCAATGGACTTGGAAGGACCAACCAAACTCCATAAACTTAGCCAGGTTTGGTCCTTTATTTGAAGATCTCAGAGGACCTCCAAAGTATATGCTGTCAATGATAACTGGTGACACCCACATGCCTGTCGACCGGATCATTGCCTCTGATGATGAGACCGAAGACGCCGAGGCACCCTTTATCCAGAAATTGTTTGGCATTTTGAGAATATACTACACCTTGCTTGAGTCCATAAGGCGGTTTGTACTAGGGCTTCTAGCAGGTTTTCACTCAGAAAACTCCGTCTCCAAGGCTCCTACCATTATCTTGCTATCCATAACTTCTTTCCAGCTCTTCTTCCTACTTCTGAAGAAGCCTTTCATCAAGAAAAAGGTACAGTTAGTCGAGATTGTGTCGATTGCTTGTGAAGTGGGCATGTTTGCTACCTGCCTGGCCCTCTTGGAGAGAGATTTCTCAGTCCATACCGAGAGGGGGATTGGAATATTCATGCTTTGCCTCTTCATATCAGGGTATCTTGCACTTATGGCCAATGAATGGTATGCTTTGTATAAGCAAATAAGGAAGCTTGACACTGCAAAAAACTCATTCCAAATGGGTTTAAAAGCAGCTGCAGCAGGGTTCTTTCTACTCTTCATTCCTGAGAAACTGATCAAAGACCTCGACCAATGGTTGCCAGAAGATAAATCACGGAGAGGAAACGGGGAAGTCGTTGGACTCAACAGAACAAGAATAAATAGTAACAGGAGCTCCGGAAGTAGGAGCTCGAGCATATCCGAAAAACCATGGCTTAAACAGCTGAGAGAAATGGCCAAGGACAGCTTCAAAGAAGGAAGCAGTTCTGTGAATGACCCTTCAAGTAGTACTACCAGATGGAGTGGTTTTTGGCGTGCAAAGGGGAGCAGTAGCTCTTCAAAGACTCCGTCAAGTGACTACAAGTCAAAGCCAAAGAGTTTGTACAAAGATTTGGAAGCCATTTTTGCATCCAAGTAAAGACTATAATGTACACATTTTGCCATATAACTTAATTGTAATTCTTCATTGGCTAATGGCTTTGTATGTGGGGTAATCTAGCTTTGCTGTAACCGGGTTGACTAGCTGTTGGGGATTTAGCACATGAAATGAAGTTTTGGTAGCTGTCTTCATCTACTTCACTCTTTATTAAGTTATGCTGGTCCAATAAAAGCATATAAATGTACAACTAATTTAGGGTTATATGAAGCTTAAGAAAATTTACCTTGCCAACAATTGGTCTACTTTTATAAAAGTAACGGTCTCTTCTAATAATTTATGATTAACGAAATGGAGAAGTTTTTTTTTTTTTTTGAAACAGAAATGGAGAAGTTTTGAGACAAGGGAATGGAGACATGGAGTGGGCTGGGCTTAGATGGTAAAACACCTAATGAAGCACAATCCCATCAATAAATCAACAATATCTTTTTTCTATAGATATTGTATAGTATAGGAACATTATTATATTATCTCAAACTTATAAGTAGGAAATTTCCTCTTGGCGTTGGTTACTTAGCCACATCTCCATTCTCCCGTAGACCGTAGTAGTCAAATAAGCGATCATCAGAAGAGACGTCAGACAAAAGAAAAACACGCGCCAGAAGCAAACCAACAACACTTGTTGAACCTTGGACGCTTCTCTCTTCGTGTATCGTATAAAACCAACATCAATGGGATCACTATTCAGCACGTCGAAAGGCCCTAGTAGAGCTGATATTGAGATGGCTTTAGAGAAAGCTAAACACCTTGTTTCTTCTACTCCTGTCTTTATTTTCAGGTAAACCTTTTTCTTCCTGGTAAGTTTTAACATTGCTGTATTAATCACTAGGACTCGAATTCGAGACCTCTGGTTAAACTAGTTACGTTCTCCTGTAGTTTAGTATTTTTAGTTGCATTTCATATTTCGTGAACATTTTACGGCCGAACATGAGATACGACATGGTGATCATAAACCCATAACAAAAATTTATCTATTTCTCATACTAGTCTTTCTCAATGGTTGAAAGATACTCCATTGTTTATTAGTTTGATAATGATTAATGAATGAGTGGGTTATGTGTTGCCATCTGGATATGCATTTGCCATTGACTTTATAATTAATGAATGGTCGTGCTTTGTTAGGTGTGAAATATATGAGTAATATACTAATATACTGTGCATTTTGTGATTTTGTTTTAAAGTAAGGCCAAGAAGGGAAGTCCTTCTTGTTTTCTTTGAGATGGAGCTAATTGAATTTAGATGATGGTTCTTAGAGTTAAAGTTTTGTTAATTATGTATGTGACCAATAATAATGTGTTCATGACACCATGAACTGTCATGAACATAAACAGTCCTCCGATCCGTGATTCTTAAAATGAGGATGGTCCAAGAGGAGCAATATAGGCCGTGGTTGAGAGTTCAACCTACCTAAAATTAACTACGGAGTAGGGTTCAAATCCTCATATCCATATAGCCTCTCTTATTCGACAACATCAGTTGCTCCTCTGTACCAAAAATAAGAAGGGATGATCCTAATATGAATATTAGACTTTGTAATGTAATTAATAATTATACCAGTTTGAACAACTTAAGGCAAATTTAATCTCTTTCATTTCCAAGGCTTATAGAATCGGGTTTGTTTGCCGATGTTAGCTTGCCTACTTGGTAAAGTTTGCTTTGGCTACATGCCTACATTGGATACTATGTATGTAGAACTTACTCATATCTGGCTTTGAACCTTCTTTCTAATAAGATAAAAACGAGGGGAAACAAGGAAATGTTTGGTTTCGATCCAGGTAGGACGCAATTCATAGTGAGGGGAAGCTTATGCTGGTAGAAAATGGTAGAAAATGGTATAAAATCATAGCAAATTGTACGCCCATTTTCAATCTTAGATTTGCCCCTGGAATAGTCATGTCGAGTTATGTGCTCATATATGCATTTCTTATGATCTTGGATGATCCGCAAATTTGGAATAGATGCACGTAATAGTTATGGTGATCTAATTACTTTACACATCAGAATAAGGGAGGAAAAAGGAATGCTTGATGAAGTGCAAGAAAATTTTCCTAGCAAGTAACAAACATGACTTGCTTACGAATGATCCTTTCCTTCATTAGCCTTATTGATTCTCTCAAGTCTTACCTCTTACAGTTTTACTTTAACCACCTTTAATTAAGAAACTTTATCACTCTTGGCAGACAATGCGCATCTCTAGTACATTTCAGAAATCATAAACTACTTAATTTCACCTTATCTAACTTTGTTTAATATTGAAATGCTACCGTTCTTTTTTGTTTTGACACTGTACCTTAGTTCAATATAATCACTTTTCGGTCTTTTCTGAATTGCAGCAAAACATACTGTGGATTTTGCAACAGGGTCAAGAATCTTTTCAAACAGCTTGGCGTAAATTACCAGGCTATTGAATTGGACAAGGAACGTAAGTATATATGCCAAATATCAGATGTTCAATTTGATGATAGCATATGCTGTTTTAAGCTTTCAAGTAATCTTTATCGTCGAACCTTCAAACAGCAAAATTGTGTAGGCATAGCAAAGTATCTAATTTGCTTTGTTTGAAAGAAAGGAATTTTGTTATGTTGAGAACTTAAAGTGTATATGACCAGACATAGGTGAAAATATTATAGAATTTAAAGTATGAGCCTGAACTAGCTCTGTCAGTAACACCGTACTAGAAGAGTATAATATAGTGGAACAAGTAGTGTGATCACTGAACTCAAGTTTCTTTGATAATATTGCGCACGCTACACAGTTGGCTGATCTCTCCAACAAATTACACTATTAATTTTACTGTCTCTTGGCAGCGGATGGAGATGATATCCAGGCCGCACTTCATGAGTGGACAGGACAGAGGACTGTGCCCAATGTCTTCATAGGAGGGAAGCATGTTGGTGGTTCTGATGGTAAAACCAATTTCTCTGCAATTCTCTCTTCCTAACTGCGAATCATTCCGTTTGCGTTCACCCATAATTGTGTGGTTGCTTAATGCAGCGGTGATGGCAAAACACCAACAAGGGCAACTTGTACCGATGCTTGTTGATGTTAAAGCAATTGCTGCAGAGCAGACGGCATAAACTCTCAGCGCAGGAGCTTGAAAAGATAGTAGTGTGATGCAGTGTGAACTCCTATATGTATAAGGCTTCATTTGATCAAATGATACGAGGAGAATGTTGGGTTTGTAAAAGTACAGTTTTATGTGGTTTTGCATGTTCAGGCACTGATGAATAAATAATCTCCATAATCATATATTTGGCAAACTTAAAGAGTTTGAGCTATATCAACTATTGGTTAGCTGCCAATTTAGGTGTTGATCAGATTACCAGAGTAAATGCTTATGAATGATATACTGATATACTTCGTATTAAGGAGGAGAAGTCATCAGAAAGTTGAAAGAAACTACTTTGTCGTGCTTTCATAACTGGAAAACTTAAAGAGATCAGATATACCCAAAAATAAATGACTCAGCTCATAGTTCAGCTATCCTAGCCTTAAACACAACTGGAAAAAATTATTATCTAGAATTCTAGATGACAGTGATGGGAGCTGTACATCTTCATGTCATCTGTGTATCTTATACAGCGATATAGAAACAAGAGAAACATCTATAACTGTCTCTGATCCGGCGAAAAAAATGCGCAGATTGAGAAATGAACAAGATTTCAGTGTTTTGAATCTCAGTCACTCACACCAGCTAATGGCAGTCACAATAACAACTCTATGTATGTATGAGTAATCTACAACAGGCATCCGATGAAACTTCGGCATGAGTATTTCTGGAGGGATCAGACACTAACAGCAGCCATTCCTTTCACCTTCTGCAACAGGAAAAGAAATCAAAATTTAGCAAAAAGACCAAGTGGTCTAGTGCTTTCAGAGCATTGCCAGACTGCTGAGTTTGCTCACATTGGATACGTTAATAAATGATTCCAGTGTCTTCAGAGCGCGGCCAGATTGCTGAGTTTCACGGGCAAGGGCCACTCCTTCCCCAAGGCTATCAACACGACCACATACCAAGAGTGCAGCACCGGCATTTAATACCTGAATTATCACATTAGAAATGACACAACTTAATACCTGATAGAAGAACAAAACTGGCTTGAATAACCTAAGTCCTGAGATAATACAGCATCTAGAATGAGATTGTCTGAACATTTGAGAAGCAGGTTCCTCAGGCACCAATCATCATTTCGACACTCACGAGAGCAAATTTGTTGCAGACATCACGAACGGACAAGTTAGGCAAAGGGGTCTAGTGCCCCAACTCCCAGTTGAAACCCAATGCAAAGAGATACTAATGAACCTATCAAGTTTTTTTGTTATGCTCTGTGCCAAAACCTACTTGACTACCTAGTTTCCAAACTATACTGCAAGATACAGGCGATGAGTTGCATTCTGATAAGCGTTAAGTTAAAAAGCAATACACAAGGATAGTTGACTAGATTACGGGGTAGAAAACCCCGTATTCACATTAAAAGCAATCTACAACTAGGATGAGCTAGTATCCTTATGGGTACCACACTGCAAGGGGCTGCCAGTATAAAATCAGCATATTGACTTTTTAAAACATTTATTTAAAATCAAACACAATTCAATTTCAGTTAGTGCATCAATCAACTACAAACTCATCCCTACTCCAAAATTTTCATGTTCATCCACGGAATCCTGTATATTAGCTAGTTCCAACAGCTTAGAGCTTCGACACAAGGAGCACAGACCTACCTCCAGGCAGAATGATGATAACATGTAGTACCAAATTGGGCGAATTTTCTTAGGAAGTCCCCACTAATAATCACAAAGTTACAGATATAAAAATAAAGTTACTCACAAGTGCATCTGCTATGGATCCTCTCTCCCCAGCTAAAACACGCTTCAATACCTCTGCATTGTACTCTGGCCCACCTCCTCGTAGATCTTTCACAGTACAACGAGGAATGCCAAATTCCACTGTCAATAAACATACAAGGCAGTTAGGAACTTTAATTTTTTTTAAAAATCGGAAAGACCATCAAATTCTGAAAGAAACGACAAGGTAAGGAACTGGATTTCATAGGATTAGTACATGGATCAAACGAAAACTTCTCAATTCGGTCTGAAGTAACATCAAGAACTGTTCCTGGTCCTGTAATTTCAAATCGTTGAGTTAGTTGGATTTACAGGCCAGGTAAAATTGCAAATCTCCAATAGTTTTTCTAGAACAAAAATAACTCAAAGATATTGACGTTACCCATAGGGCTCATTTCATCTAGCCCCTCCGAATGCACCACCAATGCCCTCTGCATGCCAAATCTTTGTAGGGCCTTGGCCATTTTTAGTACCTAGTTACAAAGATAATAACATTATAATAGGCAGAAATCCCAGAGTAGAGACCAAGTAATAGACCTTCTAAAGAGAGAAGTATCTCAATCGAGAACTTAAAAACTTACAAGGTCCTCATTGTACACACCAACAACTGCAAAAGGTGCCCGAGCTGGATTCAACATTGGACCTAAGATGTTGAACACTGTTTTCACTTTCAATTTTTTTCTTATTGGTCTGACAATCTTCATGGCTGGATGAAAAATTGGCGACATCATAAAACCAATCCCTGCTTCTCTTACACAGCTTCTTATACCCTGTTTAACAAGGGTGAAATAAAAATTAATTAACTGAAATAAGCAGTCAACCTGAGAGACCAGATGTGTACTTTGACATAAACACCAAAATATACAGTACAATTTCCATATATATACCGCAGCCAAACTTCTGTAGCATAACTAAATGTAGATCAATAGAATTCAACACTCACCCACACAAGCTCCAACCAACATGCATTTATAGAGACCTAGCTCAGATGCTATTTATGAGGGGAAGGGGGTCCAACAATGTTTGTGAGCAACACTCTAGATACCAACACCAAAGTCCAATGTTCATTTATGCCTCTGTGAAGGCAATTATAGAGGCCAATAAAGAGCAAACACATAGTAGTATATCTCCAATATATATAAATCATAGACAAACCTCTTCCTCCAATTCAATGGCAACCCCTAATTCTTCCAACACATCAGCACTGCCACAAGCTGAAGAGCTTGACCTGCTCCCTTGCTGAAAAACACATCCTATCATTAGTATCAAATCATCCTCACAGAAACAAACACATGAACATTCCACATTCTTTTTGTACACCTACTTTACAAATTGAACTCGAAATAACAACATGGCCACTATGATTCATTGATGCTTTAATAGAATCGAACCTTGGCTACTTTTGCTCCACAAGTGGCGGCCAATATAGAGGCACCAGTCGAGATATTTACGGTGTTTGCGCCATCACCACCAGTACCGACAATATCAACAACATCCTCCAAACCCTCTACCCTCTTACAGTGTTTCATCATCGCATTTGCCAGGCCAACAATCTGTTCATTCACATCAGTTTAATTCAAACAAAGGTCAAAAATTTTCATCCAAGTGTCAAGTTCATCAATTTCCAATACATTTACAAAAAATAAATCATTCTCATAAACTACAATATAACTCAGCTTACTCATCAACTTAATCATCGACATTATGTTAGAAAGAACAGAACCTAATATCTAAGGAAAAATATCCCCAACATGTGAAACCACAACCACATCAAGTATCTAATCTCAATCAATCAAAAACCACCTTTTCTTTTTGGATAACTGCTCATGATTTGAAACACATAAATTTGAGATTTTCGGTTTTGCCCATCATTGTACCATGCTAAAGTAAGTCAAACCCAACCTCAAAACTCAAAACTCATCAAATAGTCCGAATTTCGAATCACGGTTTTTATCCATCAAATCCAAAAAGATAAAAAAGTCAAACCTTTTTCACATGCACTTAAAAGTTCAAAGTCATGTCTATCAATTTACACTACACAACAAATTCATCTTCAACCTCAAAACAAAAACTCATCATAAAACTAAATATGGATCATAGGTTTAATCCATCATCCTCAAAAGCTAGTACATTACAACTTTTTGGTCAACCTCATCATTTACAACACTAAAAACAATCAACCATAATCCCAAAAATCATCACAACCATCATTAAACTTAAGATTTTAATAACTGGGTATTATCCACTATTGTAAAACAATAAAAGAAAAAGGGAAAAAGAATGCTTACTTCTTCAAAGGTTTCACCTTTGGCGCGCAACAAGACAAGAAAAGCACTAATAAGAGCTTCATTTGGCTCACTTAACAGGAAATCTAAGGACCCTTCTGCCTCTTCTTCTGACAAATCAGTTCTATCAATCAAATTCTCAATCAACTGCACCCACCAAATATAATAAATACACAAATAAATAAATCATTGTACAATCACATAAAAACCAATATATAAAAAGATGAGTTAATGCAGGTCAACTAACTTCTGAGAAAGAACGAGGTGGAGCAGCATTAGTAGATGATTTGCTGCTTTTTACTGCTAAAATCTTATGATTTACTGCTTGGTAACTTTTTGGTGAAATAAATACATCATTAATATTATTGTTATGGATTAATAATGATGTTGATGTATTATTGGGTAAATTACAGGAAAAGGAAATTGGTAATGAAGAAAAATTGCAACGAAGCAAAGCCATATTTTTCAATAAAGAGAAAAAAGGTGTGAAATACTGAAATTAAACTGTGAGGATAATAAGACAAATAATTAAGTGCTTATGTAATGTTCTGAACTCTGACTTAAGAGTTTGGTGAGTTTAGTTTAGTTTAGTTCAGACTTGAGTTCGGAAGTACATTAAGTTTAGTTAGATGTTACGCATGTCAACTGACAACTCAGATAAATAAAGCAAAACACCCCTCTTGAGATTTTTTTTTTCCAATTTTGGGAATATCTGACTTTTTTGTACTCCTAAATTTGTTAGGTAAGATCGGCAATTGTGTCAACGTGTTCTGCCTGTTTGGTAGTTGTAAATAGTAAGTTGGTCTAATATAAATTCGTTTTAACAAATTAAAATTCGTATAGTGTTACAATTGGTGACTGGTTAGTACTTTTGTTTCATTTGTTTATGACAGTATTTAAAGTCATATTTTTAATTGTACCAAAGAAAAAAGTCATATTTTTAATATCTCAAAAGTATATTATTTTAATATAAAATAAAAAAAGTAATCATGTAAAATTGTTTTTAAATACAAATGTAGAAATTAAATTTAGATATTTTTTCGATTATATACGACAATGAGTTATTAATGACATAAGATCGTCTTGATGTGCATGAAAAAACAAATAGCACAAAATAGGTGGGACGAACAAAGTATTCGGTAAGACTTCAGTAAATTGGTACTGCTTGTGATCAGGGGGAGGGGGTCAAATTTTGCTTCGTGCGGATATTGATGATCAAAGAATTGTATCAATTTTATTGCTTATTAGCCATCAACAAATAAAGTATAAAATAAAAAGATATCATTTATCTGACTAGCAAAAATGTACAAGTAGCAGCTCAATCCGCACATCGGGTAATACTCTTCCAAATATGTGACTTGAAGCATTGAGCTTGTTTTCAATTACTTCTGTGTTTATGGATCATCAACTTGAACACTACAATCCATTTTAACCGCTCGTCTTTGAGAAAAAAGCTAGGGAAATTAAAAATCCTGCAAAGATTTGGAACAAAATGCTTAGTAATCTAGGAGAAATGGTAAAGTAAAATTCATATGAAACATATATAGAACATAATCTTGGCCTTTCCGCAAATTCTACACATTTGCTAGAGTACCTTCTAAAATCCCAAGAAAAAAAAAAATAAAATGACTTCACTAATGAGTTCATGGGCGTTTAACATGTAACGAGCTTTATTGTAGTTAGCATGCAATGATCTCAATCTCAGTTAACATGCAAAGAGTTCCGTTTCGATCAGTTGTTGTATAATGAGTTATAGTAACAAACAATTACAGTATGAATGAGTTTAGACTCATTTGTTTGGAGTACCTTGTTCAAGTGGTCGCTTACAGCAAATTAGGTCTAGTACTTTTATCTATGAAGCTAAATTTTCAGAAACAGCACAGAAATGAGAAAAGTTTAAAGCATGTACCTGCTAATGCAATGGTTTGCACAGAAGCCCTCAAATTGACGCTTTCGGATGTCATTGATTCGACTGAAAAATAGTAGAAAGTTTTGTCATGTGTGTGTACATTGGCCGAAAAGGAAAATTGAAGCCAAATATTCTCATGTTGCTTCTACTTTTTTGAAAAAAAAAAAAACGTTTGTAATTATAGACGAGTTTACTGCAAACCAAACTATATCTCTTTTTTAGGATAACATGACTTCGTCTTTTTCTAACTTAGGACAACATGAATTGAATATATATATCTCTTTTGAACACTTGCTTACCTGATTTTGAATCACAATTTGAGGTAGAATTCCAAGTCCCACAAAAGCACAGCTCTGTAATGCCACTGCCATCATCACTACTATATCCACACGTACCACCAGTAGCTTCGCATGCTCTACAAAACGCATCATGTCCTTGGACCGAGTACTTCACACGTATGCCATACGACCACTCATGTGGCCCATCAACCTTTAGTGGTGCCAAGCTATAAGCACTACTATACCCTTGACAGTCCAATTTGGTGAGATTTATACCTTGAGACGAGCCAAGTTCCTCAAATGCCACTGCACAACATTCTGGTGGGCCTGACCCATAAACCAAGCCCACAGTGGTCGGCCCAAGAGACCCCCAAGCTGGACATCTATAGTAGTCCTCACATCCCAAACCCGAAACGTTCCTGCATGGCAAGTGCTTGGAAGGGAAGCCTTGGAAGAGTGGGGACTTGGCCGAGCACCCGATTAGCAAGAAGGCGTTATCGGGTGCCGGGGTCAAGTACGGGGCGCGCCATGGCTCGACCACAAAGCCATTCCCCCGGTTCTCGAGGACGATTGAGTTGCACGTTGATAGGTGCGGGTCATGCAATGTGAGGGCTTGAAAGGCATAGTCAATGTCTAGGACTCGGTATGAGCCCGAACTTATATGAAGCATAGCAACATCATTGATGCAATATAGGAGGTCTCGGAAACCCGGGTGTCCGCACCCGGATTTGACTCCAAATGGGTAGTCGATGGTGATGTTGCCACAATAAGATCTACAAGTGTTGATGTGGCTATAACTTGAACACAAAGGAATCAGTAATGAAGGGATTAGCAGTGCAAAAACAATGGTTGATAATAAAGGAATCATGCTTGCTTATTGTTATCTATGAGAAGGAAGGTGCGGAGCAATGCAATATTAATAAGATGATAGTATATATGTGTGATATTAGTAATTAGTTAGTCTATAGATCAGACTATAGAGTACTTCGTATGTAGTAGTAGCAGTTGTTGTGATGAGATACCTTGCTTGAGGTGGTGATCAGAAATAACTTTATTTTCCAGGGTATAGTATGTTAATTAAGAAACCTTCGGTATGTACGGCTGCTTTAAAAAGTTTTCTTAATACTAATTGTTTATGTGAGGAATCTATGTTTTCTTGCAAAGGAGCTTGCTGAGCTTTGAGATTTAAAATGCTGACTTTAATTTATATTTGCCTTTTTCCGTCTTGTTTAGGCATGTTATGCTAATGGTTGAAGTGTGTTATGTGTATGTACGTAATTTGTTGAAAATAGTGGAATTATGGGATTCCATATCAATATGTTTTGCTTTAATAAATGCTTGAGAAATCCTGTGGGTACTCTTTACGAATGCTGCCTCATATTATTAGAAAGTCATTATTGTTTCCGGATCAAAACTGTCTGAAAATGATGTTCTGTGCAGCCGTGCTATAGATGGTGCTGGATCTGCTGGTGCATCTAAATAAAAGAAAGTGGATTCAATAGACGACCTATCCTCGTTTCACTATGATTGGCCCGAGCCTTGGTTCAGACTTCAGATCTCTCTTGGGAAGATATATGCAACTTTACACCCTTTTATTATCTTGACACCAGTGGTTAACTGGTTATGCTTTTACACATCCACTTGCTCCGAAATTTGGCTGCAAAGTTCTACCCTACATTCATTATCCAACCATCAGCTCAAATACGGTCTCCGAGAGGTTCGCGATCGAAGTGCCATATGATGTATAATGATGATGCGTTCGTACTGCTCAACGATTTGTGTATTAATTCTTAGTACGTCTTTCTGCTTTTTGTTGAGGATGATTCAAAGCTTAATTTGTTTCGTTTACATAATCTCGGATCTTTCTCCTTCTGTCTTCTGTTGCGGTCCTTGCGGAGGATCTTAGTGTTTTTGCTGGTACACCACCTAGAAGATGCACACAGTATTTAACATGCTTCCCAATAGGAAAACTTATATTCATGTTTGTTCATGTAACCCTGTAGATATATGCTTTCACGTAACTAGAAAACCAGTTTATGTCTTTGGGAACTCAGTAGGGGATAAACGGAGTTAAGCACTCATTTGGGTATTAAACTATGCAGTTTGTAACAATTTAGATACTAACGTTACAAAAGTAACAAATAAGGT
>CAAKMY010013157.1:0-11498 GCA_901111285.1 Corrigiola litoralis
GGGGGGGGGGTAAAGACAAGAAGCTGTTGGGGAAGTTTGCTGTATTCTGAATCTGTTGTTCCAATTATAGAGAAATCCCCACATTTTTATAACGTCACTCTTTGGAGTATTGGGGGAAGATTGTTTATCTCACTTCTCTTTAGGCCAGAGGAACCGAAGCCTCCAAAGAGGTTCCGTTGGGCTGTTTTGCAAAATTATCTTGCACTAGGACTTCTTGTCCTCTGATGCACTTTTTGATACTTCATGATTAATAATATTATTTTTTATTTAAAAAAATGACGATTATTCAAAGACTCGTGTTTAAGATTAAAATTGTTGTGTGTAATTGACTACCATTTTCGATGGGCAAGGTGCAAGACACTAGTGAAGAGAGTTTAGCGGCTGTCGCTGGGATGTTCAGCAGCAAAGCCAAAGGTGATTTTTATTGAGTTTAGCGGTTTTGAATTTGACTTGTCACATTTGTCAGGAACCTAGTGTTGCTGTAACTTATTTAAATCTTCAGTCTCTTTGATATTAAGCATTAGTGGTTAATTTGGTGCTTAACATTGTGTGTGGTAGGTATTGAGTGGAGCTTGGACAATGATGCATCCAATGCTGCTGTACTGGTTGCAAGTGAAGCCCATGCTATTACATTGGCCATTGAGGGTCTTTTAGGTGTTGTCTTTACTATTGCTACTTTAACAGATGAAGCAGTGGATATGGGAGAGGTAAAAGCCTTTCCATTATTGGCTTAAATCTGTAAACTTCTTGTCATCTTCACAGTTAATTAGTTATCAAATGTTACTCCCCATACTATTTTAACATGTACCTAACAATTGACTTCAGCTTGAATCTCCTAAAGGTGAGTCTGATCCCCCTGCTAAGTTGACTGGGAAGACTGCCTCCCTGTGTTATTCAATGGTCGACTCATTGTGGTTGACAATACTTGATACCCTTTCTCTAATTTTGGAAAGGTACGATCTAGTTACTGTTTAATCATGTTGCATTCTCTAGCAAAATTTAGTTCTAAGTTGAAGTTGATGTGGAAGGTCACAAGGGGAGGCTATTTTATTGGAGATCTTGAAGGGCTATCAGGCTTTCACTCAGGTATGACGACCTTGGAAATGCTTGATTCCAACTCTTTAAAAAGAACAGAGTTTATTCTAGGTGTTAGATTGAGTTTGTATATCACTAAGGTATGGGTTGACACATCACCTTTTTAGGTGCTTTCTCTTTCACCTAGCCTGGACGAAATGGTTTTAATTTGATTCTCTTCTTATAGGCTTGTGGGGTACTTCGCGCAATTGAGCCATTGAACTCTTTTCTGGCATCACTTTGCAAGTTTACCATCAATCCCCCCAACGAGATTGAAAAGAAAAGGTTTGGGTTTTTCTTTTTATTTTCTTGATACACAATGTCCCATAATGGATTGTGGGGTGTGGTTTAAATTTTAGTGATCAATAACTAAATTTAATTTGTTTTTATTGGAAATGCTCTAGACATGGATCTTTGATCACTTATGAGTGAGTATATGCAGAGTGAGTGTTTGTGAACAATTTTGTCATTTCAAAGATATTAATAATGCCTGTCATAAAATCGTCATCATGCATCCTTGTTGTGAATTTTCATACTTTCCACCGCTGTGCGGTTTTCCTTTTGAAAACAATAAACACCTTTCTTTTTGTGTGATTTGATTTACCTCAGGGCTGGAATATGTTTGTTGATATGATTATCTTATATATGTCTTGTATGTCAATTTTTTAGTTCCTTACAATCTCCTGGGTCAAAGCGCTCTGAAGCTCTAGTTGATCAGAGAGAGAGCATTGTCCTGACTCCCAAGAATGTTCAGGTGAAATATGCTATTGATGTATTTGTGCAGTCTGAAGCTTTGGCCGCCTTAGCTCTCTTTTGAAGAATTTTTCTCTGAGTGTGTGTTTCCTTCTTGATCATTCATATAGTCTATACTCTTTTTTTGTGTCAGGCGTTGAGGACCCTTTTCAACATAGCTCATCGGCTATACAACGTGTTAGGTCCCTCCTGGGTTCTGGTAAGTTCGCTGACTTGTTTCATCACAAAGCTTGAAAGTTTACCTTTTGTCCTGATGGAATGTTCTGTAGGTATTGGAAACTTTAGCAGCCCTGGACCGAGCAATTCACTCACCACATGCTACTACTCAGGTATTAGTATCAGTGTGTGATTATTCTGTATTATTGTAGCTGTATGCTGCTGTGTGTGCAAATCTGTCTAATTATTACTGCTAACCTCGTGACAACTACTCATTTTGCTATAACTTCTGTGTAAGAGCTTGCTTGCGACCTTTGTTGTACCCTTTTTCATGAGCTTATAATTCTGATTTGAATCAAAACTATCCACAGGAGATGTCAACAACTGTTACTAGGCTCACCAGGGAGTCTTCTGGGCAATATAGCGACTTCAATATCCTTTCCTCCTTAAATTCTCAGGTGAGAAATATGTACAGCTTGTTTAAAAATTTCTTGAGCTGCAATTACAAAGGTTTGTTATTATTAGCTTGAAACTGACTTAGTTTATACGTCTGTAGTTGTTTGAAAGTTCAGCATTGATGCATATATCTGCAGTGAAGTCTCTGGTCTCTGCTCTTTGCCTACTGTCAGAACAATCCTTACCTGGAAGTTCGGGTAGTTCTGCACCAACATCAAGTCAGAAAATGGGAAGCATCAGTTTCTCAGTTGAAAGGATGATATCAATTCTTGCTAATAATGTTCACAGTACGTATTCTATTGATCATTGATTTAGTCGTTGACTTGACTACAGCTTTGCTTTTCACTAAGTCCAATCTGCAAATGGTTGTTCCTCAGATGCCTTTTTCTTTGGTTGTTCCTTAGAAAGTAAATCACCTGCAATTGATCACTGCTATGTGAATTTATCTAGTTGAGTGGAACCTAAGAGATAAACAGCAAGATTTTTTTTTTTTTTTCAATTTATTCGTTTTCGTTAGGCTTCTTTTCATCATTCCGTGAATTGTAAAAGCAAATGTCATTCATACAAGAAATGAAGCAGTAGAGGATAATAATTTCTGTCATTTTTTTGTTTGTCCTTAGCCTGATAAAGACTAAGTTAATTTTTTCTGGATAGGTGATGGACCAATTCCTTTGCTCAACTTTACGTTCCGCTGTTTCCTGATTTTTACATTGTTCTATGCCGTCATTTAGTATATGTGATGGTGTGCTTCCAAGATAAATGGGGAAGGTCCGCATCTGGACCGGAAGAAGTTGGATTGTTAGTTTCTGTTCCATTTGCTATAATATGGTGGTAGAACCTACCACTGACGGAGTCTTTGTTGCTGTATGATGGCTAATTTAGAATTGGGTGCAAGATTGTATTGTCGGTAATATCTAGTGTATTGGCCGACTTTATTTCCAACGTATGAAGCGTTGTAGATATTTTGTTGAACTTTTCAACAACACTGGATGTAGGAATGGCTAATAATAATCATATGCTCGGTGCTCGGGAAAGATATGCTAATTTTGGAGAATCTCAACTATGTGCTTCTCAACTGTACAAAATCCTGCTAGTTTTTTATTTTCGCTGTTAATGCATGCCTGCATGTTCTTATTATGCTTAATCATTATGTGCCTTGCTGCTGCTACTGAACTGTTTTTATTAAGTAATCAGAGAACCTAAAACATTGAGGATAGAGTTCCTGCTCAGATAGTTTAAAGGGAAGAACTCTCTGAAGAGTATGCTTGGAGACGAATACAACACACTTTCAATTAGCTTTATTTTTGGCTCATTTAAAGGAAAATTATATTTTATTAAATGCAAGAAAGCATTACAGGATTAGATGTCCTCGTAGTTCTAAAATCACAAAAGGGCCCAATTCTGAAGTAAAGCAATTTGGACAGCTTTAGAAGCACACACAGAGTTAATCCACAAGGAATCTAGAAAAACAACCTGTGCCCTAGCAGACTCTAAGGAGCGATAATTTTCTGCACTCCGGAGCTTCGCTTGAGCCAATCACACTAGAATACAGCTAGCATTGCACACCTCTACAACTACTTTCTTTTTCCCCTCTACGGAGACCCACAAATCTGACACATAAAAACTCCATGAGTGAACCAGGACACACCCTCTGCTCTTCACTTATGCCAAACGATCTGTGCACAGTTAGCAAAGTCAAAATGAAGGAAGAAATGTGGACTTTTATCATAATTACTCCAACACAACACACACATTCGGGCTAAGAGTGGTGTTTAGCCTATGTCTGTGCAAATTATCATTAGTATTACTTCCCAATATCATAGTCCAACATGAAGCTTGCACTTTGAGGGAAGCATTAGCTTTCCAGAACCCATTCACAACCAAGCTAAAAGGAGAATACATAGGCCTCATTGTAGACCTTAGAAAGAAATTGCAACGAAAAGTACCAGAAAACTCTGCCTTCTTGACATGAACATCCAAATGCCCCGACAAGTTGACAGTATTCTGAATGGCAACCAATGCACTATGCTCATCCATCTCCCAGTCACGAGGAGGCCTATGCAAGTAAGATTCCACTATTTTTCTCATTGGAATGGAAGGCAGAAATCGAAGCTTCATGAAGAGTAGTAAGCCTATAGATGTGAGGAATTAAAGGGGACAAACAGACCTCATGTTCCCACACATCTTCCCAGAATCTGACTCTATCCTCATTTCCCACCTTATGAGAAATAAAAGGCAAGCAACGCTGTGAAGTCTGGGAAATATTCTTCCGTGGAGGAGTATGAGTGCTAGAGGTCCCTGATAATTAGTTCAACCAGTACTATGAAGACCACATCTGCTCCTAATTATATAATGAAGAAGATGGCTCCAGGGGAGATTGCCATAACCATTTAACCAAAAAAGTCATAGTTTTGCTAACCATACGTCCAATTTAATTGTGGTAATATCTATTCTGGATAATCGGATATTCCTTCAAGTTAGTGCTTGTACGATATGATTTTCTAATTGGTAGATATGATTCTAATGCACTCTTTTTTTGTCGAAGGAGTGACGCCTCTATGGGACCCAATTGTAGGCCATTTCCTTGAGGTAAATGCTAAGACTATGGCTTATTACTGCAAGCATTTTGCTGGTCTCTGTGGTATTTATATAAGATCTTGTTTATAGCTTGCCGAGAATTCAAATCAACATTTGAGAAACATGGCACTTGATGCCTTGGATAAATCAATTTGTGCAGTGCTGGGCTCTAATCAGTTTCAGGATCAGGTAACATGAGTTCACTTGCTGATTGTAAACATGTGATGTGTGTGTCATGTTTTTTTTATTTTGCGCACTAAATAAACTAATATTTGATGTGGGAGATGAAAATGGTTTTTCTTATGCTGTGAGACAGATGAAATATGCATCTGCAGAGTCACGATCACTTGAATGTGCTGTCATGTCACCTTTGAGGTTACTGTACTTTTCCACCCATAGTTTTGATGTCCGTGCTAAATGTCTAAAGATTCTTCTTCATGTTTTGGAGGTAATGTGAGAAACTATTGCTTGTCTCCTTGACTGTTTTTACTTTCTTTAAAATTCTCTGATTTTCCTTGCAAAATTCTTCTTAGATACATGGAGAAAAACTGTATAGTAGCTGGCAAGATATACTTGAGATGTTAAGGTAGGGCTCGCTCCAGTTTTTTCTAAGTACCTTTCTGTTGTTGTTGAAAACTTCATGAGTTATCCATTATGAAAACTTCTTTCTCATGATAATATTTTATTTCTTTCCTGTGTTTTGCTCATGTTTCAAGGTCTGTGGCCTGTGCACCTGAGAAGGATCTGATTACCCTCGGTTTTCAGGTTAGAAAAACCAAATTGATTGTAGCTTTTTCAAATTTAAGAAGATTAAATCACTGAAGTATGGGAGCCAGTTTCATTGACTATGGTATACATGAAAGGAAAAAGACAGTGGCTTTTGAAGGCAAAGCTTCTTCCCAGCAAGGGTTCAAGTTTCCAATATTGACTGTTCTATAGAGTTCAAGACTCCAAGTGTTGCTTTTAAAGTGACCCGCGTCTTTTCTATATCTTGTAAATAGATAACGTGGTAGTCTATAGCATTATGGTTGAATTCCTTTAATACATGAGTGACACGCAGTTGGAGACTTTAATTTAATTTTCTTTTCTTTCATGAATTAACTCCCTGCCCCCCTCACCCAGCCAGCATTACCTGGTTTAAAATTTCAAAATCCAAACGTTATCTATGTAACATCTGCGGGTCTCTGTTTTGACTCAGTAAGTTTATTGTTGTGTAGAGCCTTCGTGTTATTATGAACGATGGACTTTCAGTAATACCCGTCGATTTCCTACAAGTGTAAGTTTCTCTTTTGACTTTCTAACGTTGTTAAATAACTTGTATTCTTGCGCAGCCTTGTACCTTATAGCTTGAACCATAGAAGCCTCGATACATCTACCATTTTCTTCAAAGTTATTTGGAGCAAGGTTCTATATAATATGGTTCTGCTAAGTAGGTCTTTTTCAAATGAAGCTAATAATGGTGTCTGAAACATTCCTTTGGATCCCAGGAATTGACTGTTAATGGCAATTTTACTTTGCAGGTGTATTGATGTTACGGGAGCTTATAGTGCTCAGCACACTGAGTTGAACATAAGTCTGACGGCAATAGGTCTCTTGTGGACCACAACTGACTTTATAGCCAAAGGACTTTTTCGTGGGAGTACCAAAGAAAACGGTATGCAACTCTTCAACACAAAACACGAAAGCTGTTATGAATTAGTGCACTAAGCGTCACAAGTTGGAATTACTTGCAGGAAGCGAAGATATTTCTTCTATTTCAGATAAATTCGATGGTGAAAAGATGGAAGAAGAAACACTTGTACTGAACAAAGTTCATGACCAAGATTATTCACTTAATGTCGTTGAACGTGATAGGTTGCTGATTTCTATTTTCTCATTGCTCCAAACACTTGGGTCAGATGAGAGGCCTGAGGTACAGGAATTAACATTCATATGATGCCTTGTATCCTTGCTGCTGCTGGTTCTATTAAGTCCTCCTTCTGTTTCAATATATATCTCTTGTTTCAAAAAGTGTATACTTCCTTTGAATGTTGAGGCCCTAGTTTATTTTCATCATGTGAGAGATGGTTATAACTGGAATTAAATCAAACAAGCTATGAATTGTAACGTTTCTTGGATTTTAAAATCCTAAAGAAGTAGTGTAAAATTGCTAATTAAACTTAGCTTTGTAATGATAACTTCTTTATGGGAAAAGGGGATATTGTTAGCAGAGGAAAGTTAGACGAATAAGTAACGCTTCCTGCAATTGTCACTTAGAGTGCAAAAAAAAATGAAACCAAAGAAAAGATCTAGGCTGAAATTGAGTTATGTTTTTGTGTTTTTCGGTTAGATGCGGCCCTTTAAACACCAGATTTTGCGAACAACGTTTTTATCCTGTTTATTGCACGAAACTACCTTTGATCAATTTCAAGTTACTATTTCTCATGTCTTCTAAAAAGGAAATTGTGCAGCAAATTGGATGGGAATTTTGGCCACTCCTAACTCTTCTTGTATTTTATGGAATTGCTCGATGTCTGTACAGTTAGATAATATCTTGTACCAAGACGTGATGGGAGTTTGTCTTGAGAGGAGACACTCATAGTTCCTTTTTCTCCTTACCTTTTTATATAAAAAAAGGGGTAGTCATCAATCTAATAGGACTCCCTTCACATGTCATGTTTTGTAACCCTCCCTCCCCTTTCCCTGCGGTCCTTTCCACTTGCCCTCCAAAAGGAAAAACCCAGTTAGTGAGTATACCATCTAACTATCTCATTAACATTCTCTTTCACTCCTTCCTCTTAAATATCTCTACCTCAGAAGTCAGATCCTGCACTTCTTCCTCAGTTGCCTGTTGCTTGTTTTCAGCAGCCCTTCTCTTTTGCTATTCAACCTCAGGCTTTGGATGCAGGAACTCCATGCTTGAACATCCCAACTTAATTTTTGAGCAATATATCCCTTTGCCAGACCGTCATGAATTTATTAACCCACTTGAAAACTGCATACACGCCTTTATATCTCACATTTATAGAATTTATATGCCAAAAACGTTTTCCCTGTATTTGCAGAAGTCCAAACCCTTCAAAGAGCTGCAAGAACGCTACACTTGCATTTCGAGTCACTTGACATAGGTTTTGTCTATATGGTTTGTCCTTGGAGACAGAGTGAGGTAAAGAGTAAGATATGAGGGAATTAAAGAGAGAGACCATTAATGGCTGGGGAAGTTTTGGAGGGAAAGTAAGACAAATAGAGGGAATAGGTGGTGGCTGGTGAAAATATAATGAGGAAAAAAAAGAGGGGAGTGATATGGAGGGAACATGGAGGGAAAGTGAAAAGGGAGAGAAAGTGAAAAGAATTAGAGGGAAAGGGGAGGGAGGGGTACTTTACGTGGCATATGAGGGGAAGTGGGGAACTTGGGAGTCTACTCACGGATTATTAACTCCCCTTTAACAGAAAATGTCTATCGCTCGTGTCTTACATAAAAAAAGTTGATCAAATGTATTTTTGTGCAGTAATACAATAAACAGTAGCTGTTCGCAAAATTGGTGTATTAAAAGTAGCATATGACAAAAAAGCTATGTTTATGACGGTTGAGAAAGAGTGATCGGATTTTTCGTGTTTACAGACATTGAAATATTTAAATAATGTAAATGTAGTCCTTATTTAAATAATGTCTTAAAAGCATACTATTTCAGTGAATGTCTTTTTCTGTTTTCTGCTCGTTTTTTAATGCTCTAATTTACAGGTTAGAAATTCAGCTATTCGTACACTATTTCAAACCCTTGGAACTCATGGACAAAAGCTTTCAGAGGGCATGTGGGAAGATTGTCTTTCGAACTATGTTTTCCCATCACTAGATCGTGCTTCTCACATGGTATATTGTTCACACCCTTATTGCTGTAAAGAGAAGCTTTTAGATCTTCTCCTCATAGGCCCCGCCAAGTAAAAAGATACTTTATCAATAGATTTTCTTCATCATCTATAGGCTGCAACATCATCCAGAGCTGAATGGTATGGAAAAGAGCTAGGAACTCGAGATGGAAAAGCAGTTCACATGCTTATACATCATAGGTGATTGTTTCACCATGTATTTCTGATCGTCTTGAACACATTTCTACTTTATACCTGCTGCTTCTACTTTTTGAACAACATACTCGCTCGTGTGCAGTCGTAACACAGCTCAGAAGCAGTGGGATGAAACACTTGTGGTGGTCCTTGGTGGAGTTGCTCGTGTTCTGCGTTCGTTCTTTCCATATTTGAGAACTTTGAGCAATTTCTGGTCTGGTGAGTCCTTTACTGCTTATTGTGATTTTCAAGTTGCTTTTTGATTCTTTTACAGTTGTTCGCTCATAGGTGTATTGGCATGTTTTCTTCAGAATAAGGAAATTACCAAACATCTTGGTTTTTTGCTGCAGGATGGCAGTCTTTGATTGATTTTGTTAGAAGTAGTATCTTGAATGGTAGTAAAGAGGTCGCGCTGGCTGCTGTTAACTGTTTGCAGACAACTGTCCTCTCTCACTCTGCGAAGGTGAGCGTTGATCAATCCAAATCTTCTATAATCCTATTTTGACTTCTCTCTGTGTCCTAAAGTTAATTGATGTGAATCAGGGAAACTTGCCTATGGCTTATCTCAAATCGGTATTCGATGTTTATGAGCATGTTCTTTTAGAGTCACCAAGCCACAATGATAAAGCAGTTGGTAGAGTGAAGCAGGAGATATTGCATGGGCTTGGTAATCTTCAAGTCCTAATTTTTTAAAAGTGTTCAACCTTCCCTGTCCCCCCTTCTATCTGAAAATTGAAGGAGAGAGAGCATTGTTCATGCTGTAGATAGCTTGTGCAATTCGTAATTTCATCCCTGTGGTCTGTACGTCTTTTTTAAATCTTTTATGTTGATATTATTGATTCTGATTTTTTTTTTTTTTTTGCTTTTCTTACAAATCAGGAGAACTATTTGGCCAAGCACCACAGATGTTTGACGTTGATATGTACAAGCAGCTGCTAGAAGTAGTGCATGTGTCAGTCCAGGCCACTATAACCTCTGATAATGTTGAAGCTGATACTGTAAGTTGGCATTTAAATAAAAGAAGATACACACGAATGTACATACACCCATATGTACCTTCTCATATTTTTTATATACCTTTTATATCTTTATTTATTTTTTATTTTTATTTTTTTGCATGGAGCAGCGGGCTTCTTAGTGTGAAAGTTATAGACCTTTTATAAATTAAAAGATGCATAAATTTTGCTACAGTGGTACATAGTAACACGGTAGGTGTACAAAAAGTAGCTCAAGGTACATACTCTCCGTATAGCAATATAGGTATAGATACAGGTTGACATTTTATATATATGATTGGGAAATGACAATAACCCTTAGTATCACTCATTTCAGATTTCTTCTTTCTGTTTCCTGTAAATGTCTTTTTGTTTCATAAAGACATTCATTAGGACAAATCTTTTGTTACAACCCCACAAAGGGACAAAATGACTATTTTGGAAAACCGGGATGATCAGAATAACAAAAGCTTTTGCCTGATTTAGGTTTGTATTTTGTCAGGGTTGCCTTCCCCCATTACAACGTACTATGCTAGAGATTTTACCTCTTTTATGTCCGTCGGAGCATCTCTCCTCTATGTGGTCCCATTTTCTTCAGTCGATTTTGATGTATCTACCAAGTCCTCCTCCCTCAAAACACAGAGAAGATGCCAAGCAAGCTGCGACAACCAACACAGCTCGAGGTAATGTGTAGACTATATAGTTACTGCATGATAATGTTTCAGTCAAAGGGAAATGTAAATTAACTGACTTCTTTTTTTCCTTTCCTGTTTAAATACAGAAGCTGGAAATGAAAGACCTAATGGTGTGACTTCTGTGTCTCCAAGGTTGATAGACACTCCAGAAGAACCTGGAGTTATGACTTCAATATCTGACATCCAGAGCAGTGTCTTTTCTGAAAAACTTATCCCTGTGGTTGTTGACCTCTTCTTGCGGGCTCCAGATCCAGAGAAGTGTACTATATATCCTGACATCATCCAAGCTTTAGGAAGGTAGGACAGAAGAAACACATACATTTTCTACTTATATACAGTATAAACTCTTTAAATTAATACTCGATAAATTGATAAACTCTATAAAATAATAAATTTGTCTGGTCCCGACTTGGGCCAGTTGTAAAAATGACAAAAATCGATTAGATAATAAGATAATAATTTTTCAGGAGTCCCTTTTATAATTTTAGGTCCCACGAAAATCATAAATTAATAACTCCTAAAAAATGAAAATTTAATTATGAAAATTTAATAAAATATAATTCTATAGCTGTTTTTTATAAGTTATGGTTGAATATTCAAAAAAATTTGATGTCGTTTGTATATTGGATTTGCTTCGAGAATACATTTAGCACAACTATTTTTCTTGCGTACAATGAACTCAAAGTTATCCTTAACTGTCGATGTCTTTCAACTTATTCCACACAGACAAATACAATGAGTTTAGTTCAAA
>CAAKMY010013157.1:11602-24054 GCA_901111285.1 Corrigiola litoralis
TTAATTTATAGAGTTTTTATTGTATGTGTGTGCAATTGATCTGTTGCCTTGTGTTTGAATTAAAGAAATATTTCCTGAGAGACGAGACCAATGCTTGACAAGCTTCACCATCGGCTTTTGGTGTGAGAAGCTACCATAAGTAGCGGATATTGTGTTCTTATTTGGTGCTTGTTCTGGTTTTCCTGAAGTGAAGAGCTTTGTGTCTACCGTTTTGTTTTCGTAGATTGATACTCGTAATTGTAGGAAACTCTGGAAAGGTCCATTGTGTTTGGAACCTTAATTATTAAAATATACAATGGTTCATGATTTAGTCCTCAATTAGGTGTGCAATTTGTTGAAAAGAGTTGGGAATTCCTTGTACAGTTTGGTTTTGACTTATATATGCACTATTCTCAAGAGGCAACTATGGTGTGAAATCATCTCTTGGTATGATTCTTTATTGTGTTTAGTGCATGTATTTAAAAGCAAGAGGCCTTGTTGAGAACTCTGTCTGTGTTAAGAGCAGCCACTGAACGAAGTATGTATGGGACTGTTTCTGCATCACTAGTGAGCCATGGTGTGGAGCCTAACCTGTGGCCAAGTACTTAGAGTTTTTCTCTTTTAGAGGGTGGGATGGGGCAGGCTGAACAAAATAAGAATCCATGACAAACACATTGGAAGATCTTACCTATATCTTCCTTCTGTTATCTCTAGAGGGTTTGGGAAGTAAATAGCTAGGGACTTAAGAGTTATGGGAGAAGCTGTGTACAGGAACTTGAATTCAGGTGTTAATTTACGAGCTGTGTTGCTCGTGCTCTATAATGAATATTGTTGTTACTCTGAATCTGATGTAGGCCAAGGTAGACTATATCGCTAGTTGTGCTATTGTGATTCACCTTGCACCCTAATCTTATGTGTAGACTTAGAGCATTGTCATTAGATACTCTTAGGTTGTAAATTTTTTGCAGAGTGGTTCTCTGAATGATATTTTTTCCGTCTTTTTTGGGTGGCAGCGTCTCATAGACTCTCTCTCAGAATCTTCTGTTTTTCCCCCAGTCGGTGATCTTAATTTCTCTTAGTTTTCACAATGAATTATCGAAAGCACACCTTTAATTTCTGCAGTGGTGCAGAGTTTTGTTTTCATTCTCATTTAATCAATTTTGATATTGTTTAGGTGCATGACGACTAGAAGAGATTGTCCAGATGGCGCAGTTTGGAGGCTAGCTGTTGAGGGGTTTAATCGTATTCTTTTAAGTGATGTCAGCCGACTATCCCTGGAAAGTGAAACTCGTCCAAGTATCAGTAAATCTATAAGAAATCGCATCTGGAAAGAAGTGGCAGATGTTTATGAAATCTTTCTCGTGGGATATTGTGGACGTGCTCTTCCTTCCAATGTCATATCTGTTGCATCACTGCAGGCAGATGTATCGTTGGATATGACAATTTTAAATATTCTTGGTGACAAGATTCTCAAGTCACACATTGATGCCCCTTCTGATGTAATTTCCTTCCTGATATTTGTTGTCTCTTTTGCATTAATCTGAAGAGTAAATTTCTAACAAAAAATAATCGAACACTTTTAGAGCTCCTTTGAACATGAGTTTCTTTGATACTATAGTAACTCGTGTTTATGCTGAAACTCTGCAGATTCTGCAAAGATTAATTTTTACCCTGGACCGTTGTGCATCACGTACGTGCTCTTTACCTGTGGAGACTGTGGAACTTCTACCTTCCCATTGCTTCAGATTTTCGCTGGCGTGCTTACAAAAGCTCTTTATTTTAACCAGGTATATGTTTCTTTTTACAATTTTTTTGGTTATTTGTTGGGCTGCCAAGAAGTCCCAAATTCAAAAAATGACTGGCGGAGATGCGTATGTTAAGATGGATGTGTGGGCATGCTAGGTGTGATCAAATAAGAAATAAGATGATTAGGGCGAGAGTGGAAGTTGCATTTATAGAATACAAGATGAGTGAGAACAGGCTTAGGTGATTTGAGCATGTTAAAAGAAGACCGGAATAAAGTGATTAGGGCGAGAGTGGAAGTTGCACTTATATAATACAAGATGCAAGAGAACAGACTTAGGTGATTTGGACATGTTAAAAGAAGACCGGTGGATGCTCCCGTGAGCAGACTAGAGAAATGAAGGGATATGCAAGCCAAGATAGGTAGGGGTAGGCCGAAATTGACATGGATAAGTTTAGTTGAGAATGATATGGGCTAACTTGGCATTGGTTCAAATCAACATAATACAAACCAATATCCCAAATATATGAGTTGGTTCACATGATCTTGAAAATTGGAAATGTTATTGTTCAGTGTACCTCAGGAATCCTGAAAATTACCACAATACATATTCTGGCAGGATTCTGGGTGCTTGCTTGATAAAAGTAGTGAAGTTAGACATTGAGAGAGTTAGTATTGAGTTACTTACCATCTCTATGAGTTGGTTCACTTGATCTTGAAAATTGGAAATGTATTGTTCAGTGTACCTCAGGAATCCTGAAAATTACCACAATACATATTCTGGCAGCATTCTGGGTGCTTGCTTGATAAAAGTAGTGAAGTTAGACATTGAGAAAGTTAGGATTGAGTTAATTACCATCTCTAGTTACGAAGGATCTATTAGGAATCGACTCTGTTTTTGTGTCCCCTAGGAATAGATTTATTTGAAAAATCACACTCATTGGAGAAGTTTTCTTTGAGGTTTAATGGACAGTTTAGCATGACTTGTTAGTTATTCACCTTGGGAACCAAATTTTTTGGCTAATCAGAAAGCTGATCTGCTGCCTTTTAGCTGACATTCCATTTTTACTATATGGAAGAGTGGAGACATGTCCTCTGCTCATTTTAATAGAAATGGTAGCAGTCATACTAAGAAAATAACAAGATCTTTGGAAGTTAGAAGTAACTGAAACCTGCCGTGAAAAACTCATTGTTAGATGCATTTTTCAACTGTGGGTATAATAAAACGACCTTCCTGAAAGGGTTATGCTTTGTTGAGCCTCATGTGCTGGATGGTGGAGACTGTTGTATGAGATGATTAAGGCCCTGTTGTTACATGTGAACTTCCCTTCAGTTCCCAGTACTTCAGTTAAGATTTCCATTACTCGGTGAACTATCCAGAATTCCTATGAGTTTCCAAAAAGTTCAGTGAAGTTTCTATAAACTCTCTTAAATTCTTTAAAAAGTTAAAGAAGTTCCCAAAAGTTCAATAAAGTTCTCAGAGGTTCATTTCCCACAGTTCTGTAATGTTCCTAAAATTCACAAAAAGCCACATGTAGAGATTAGGGCACAACCGCTGAATTTGGATCTTGGCACACACGTGTTCTGAGGAGGTCTAGATGTTTGTTGTCTAAAGCTGTTTAGTGGGGATTTAAAATGCTGTTTCTGAAGACAAGTAAGGATCTACTGAATAGAAAAAATCTAGCAAATCCCCTGGCCAAGCAATTTCTGAAAGCCGGCTAACCATTGATGAACAACTGGGTAGTGGTGAACAATAGTATTTCTAAAACTTTAAAAATCTGCATATACGCCTCAGGTCTGCTTTAGCATCGTAATGCCTTTTGCCAGATGCTATGTAACTTGGCAATGTGACGTCATCTTCTGCCTGCAGAATATGTTTCTTAGAATGAGTCGTTTTGTTGCACTGTTTTTTGTTGCTTTGATTTTGTTAAATGGTTTACATCTCTTCTCATTAGCATTTTCAACTTAACAGTTTTGAGAATGAAACTGATGATTGGAACTCAACAAGATCGGAGGTCAGCAAAATCGCTATCATGGTGCTCATGGAGAGATGTGAATACATATTGAAAAAATTTCTAATCGACGAAGCTGATTTAGGTGTGTGGATTAGGTGATAGGCTTTAGATTTAAACACATTTCTATTATCGCCTTTGAAATGTTTTGTAGTGAAACCCTGGATTTTTACTGCAGGTGAACGGCCATTTCCCTCTGCGAGGCTTGAAGAGGTAGTTTATGTCCTTCAACAGCTTGCCCACTTGACAATTCATCCCGACACTGCGTTTAATCTTCCTTTGCATCCCAATATGATACGTCTTATCACGACCGAAGGAAATCATGATGTTCGAGCACATCTCCTAGTTGTATATCCATCTGTTTGTGAACTTGTCATTTCAAGGTGAGTTGAATGATTTTCCTAAGGTCTCCTTTCTTCCTTTTACACCCGAAGAACAATAGTCAGATAACCACTGTTTGACATTGCCTATGACCATTCCTGAACATGATTGCTCCCATGTAGATTACCAAGTAGTAGTAATTTTGTACTAGTTCAAGCTATTTGTAGTTATTTCTTTTTGGAGCTGTCCTCATGAACAACTACCATACTTTAATGCGGATAGTTGTCAAATCTCAAGCATTTACTAAGGCAATGACATGGGAAGTACTCCATGCTTTCTAGTTTTATTGCAAAAACTAACATCAGCTGGTCATCCTTCATTGGCAGGGAACCTCGAGTTAGAGAATTTGTACAGGTACTGCTTAGACTTATCAGCGAGTTATTGGGTCTCCAGAAGTTAACTCAGCCTGTTATATCTTAGAAACAAGTTTGGATGGGTTGGCGTCCTCTCCCTAGTTGTATGTGGGAGAGGATTTTTCTCTTTGCCTTCCCTTTGTCCATTGTTAGTGTGATATAGTGATTCTTTTTGCATTGTATCTTGTAGTTTATCTTGTACATTAGATTATAGGGGATGAAAGAAATGTATAATCTGTTGTAACATCACAATTTGTAATCAGCTTTGTCATAATCAAAATGATTAGTTCGTGATATATATTAGGAAAATTTGCTCAAAATATTCCTAAGTTTGGCTGGTCTTCCACAAATAATCCCAAGTTCGGGTTATTCCTTAATAATCCGAAGTTTGATTCGTTTTTTCGATTTTTGGTCCCAAATACCGGTTAACTTGTTCATTGTTCAATAGCCGGTCATTTAGCTGACGTGGCAGTTTTTATTAATTCTCCCGTCTCTTTCCTCGCTCTCCCACTAAAACAACTCCTATCAAGATTGCTCAGCAGTCTACACAACCACGCATGATCCTGCCCTCTACACCAAAACCATACCTCAACTCAAAACATGCCTCAATCATCCCCTTTATCACCCCCTTATTGCCCTCTGTTCCTACACCCTTTAGCCCACGTCTCTATCCCATACCCATATTACTTCCCCTCCACCCAATCCCCCTCATGCTTCCTTTTTACATAGTAATTATACAACCCATTCCCATTATTCTACCCCTTGTAGAACTCCCCCCTCATAGTAATTTTCGTTGCTGTAGAACTCCATTCCTCCACCCCCACCACCTATGGTCGGATGGATCACTCCCCTTCTCTTATGCGATGTACCACTGTAGTGATGAGGTGGTTCTTTTCTTGTGGGGTTCGTTAAGGAATGACTTTGATCGGAGGAGGAGGCCCTTGTTATTGCTGAGGTAGAAGAGGGCAACAACGACAAATATAAAGCATAACAGGAGGTTTCCAGAGGTGGTGATTTCGGTGGTGGTGTTGAGGGTGACGGACCTTACCGCTATGAGAGAGTGTGATTGAAGGAATGTGTTATTTCACGTCGATGCATTGTTATGATATAAATGATGGTGGTGGTCGTGTGCTGGGCTGGATTTGGTGAAGGTGGCTGCCATTGTTAATTAAGGAGGAGATTAGTGTGGCAGGGGTGATGACGATGAGGATGGGAGCAAGTGTTGAATGTATTGATTGGGATGTCTAATTACCTCTATGCCCATGTTATGCCTATGAAAGTACATCTTTACCCTCGTTATTGGCACTATTGTGCCACGTCATCCGATTTTTACCTGTTGAACCTGTTAAGAGGTCATTGGGACCAAAAGCTGAAAAAATGAACTAAACTTGGGATTATTCAGGAATAACCCAAACTTGGGATTATTTGTGAAAGACCACTCAAACTTGGGATTATTGTGAGCAAATTTTCCTATATATTATGATTCCATTCCTTTTGCAAATGACGTTGATGGCTTGCATTCAACACACTCTAAAACCTTTTTTTTTTTCTGTAGGGAAAAACAAAGAGTTCTCATGGTGGAGGGAGATATCGCTCCAGTCACTGGTTCTAGACCAAATGAGACAAAAAAAGTTACTAACACCAAGAAGAAGATGGTGTAGCGGACAAGTGGGGTGGGGTGGGTTTTGCTCAGGTGCAAAGGCTCACATAACATTGCATTCTCTTCGTTTGCTTTGACGACTAGTGTCCAAAAATAAAATAAAAAAATTGCATTCTCCATAATGTCATGAACGCATTATAAAGCCTCACAAGGCCACCATAGCTTGACTGCCAGGCTAAGTTTCTCAGGCACAGAAGCGGACCACATCTTCAAGTCTGGCGAAGGACCAGTAAATGCTAGGAAATTGGCACTTTCATGCTCATGCATCCTCTTCCAACTCACTAATTCCTCACCAAATGCTTCACACATTGCCTTAATGGTTGGATTCGCCTCCCACCCTCTTTCGACATCGGAAACTTGGCCATCATGACTTGCACCACCACAGTTCACCATGATCCTCCCATTAGGCATCAGTTTCTCCCTCATTTCCAACCATGTCTCGACCTTCTCCAACTCCGGCAGAACTTGAGCATTGGAGAACAAATCCACAATTATGCCAGCATAACCTCCTTCAACACTGGCCAACGGCGACAATGCATCCCCTACATGAACAAGAAGCACCCCACCAGCATCATTGATCACTTCTAGTTCCGAAAGCCCAAAAAACTGCCTCGCTCTGTCGATCAAAACCTCGTCGAGTTCCCACCCATGTACACACAATGAGGGCCAGAAGTGCAGCAGCTGGTGAGCAACAGTTCCTCCTCCTAACCCAAGAACTGCAACTGGGCCTTGGGGAATTACAGCAGGCAAGCTGGAAAACTCATCCCAATATGAGTTAGTCCACTTCTGATCCTTGTAAAGAATGCTATGAATATTGCCACTATCATCTAGGAGCAACAATTTGGAACGTTGAGATTCTAGTATCACTATGTTGTTATACTCGCTTCTTGTTGCTGTTAAAACCTGAAATTCTTCTTCTTTTTCCTCTTGTGCTACTGCACTTGCAGATGCACTGGAGTTGGGTTTGTATGTTTTAGTAAGAGGTGGTTTTGCATGGGACTTCCAGGAGAAAAGAGTGCCATGGGACTGGGCGTGAGGAATTCGGATTGTAGGAGAGGAAGAGATGGGATTTGGAAGCGGTGAAAGGGAGATCATTGCTCTCTCTCTTCTGTGTTTGTAACGGATGGCTGGAAGTTTCTGTGCTGAGTTTATCTTGTGTCAATTGGGGTTGGGATGACTTTGTCTCCGAGGGACCAATAAGATTGTGATAATTGAACAGTTGTTGGAGAGGGCTCAGATAATATAGCCCAAGGTATTTTAAATGCAAAATGACATTTATCTATCAGGTGTTACCAATTTAGTAGCACCCGATAGATGAATGTCATTTTTAAAGGCAAAATAAATTATGTGAGGGGGTGGGTGTCAACCCTGTGAGTGTATATCACCTTCCATTTTAGATACACTGGAATTTTATTATAATCATAAGGATAAAGGTTGGCCCAATGGTTGGGAGTTCAACATGAATGAAAGAATATCTGAAAAGTTGATTGAAATTTTGAGGTTTTTAAGGGTGTAAGTGTTGGAGTATGTGTCCTCCACAATTGTGAATACACATTAAATCTCAATTAGAATAAACTCGGGATTCATTAATATCATTAATCAGTTGATTAGCATAATTCAATAACGATTCACCTGCTTGGGTTTGACGTTATTGTCGTGAGACGGCGGTAATCAAACTGATCCCTCTCGATCACACCTAAAGGGTGATCCGACTCCGCATTTATATGACACGTATAAGGATACGTGTGCATACCTGATTAGGAGAGCTGATTAATCAGCTTAATAATTATGTGATGTGTCGAGTTAGGAATTCGACGGATAGTGAATTAATTTATTAATTTATTCTAAGATAATAAATAATAAATAAATTCATAAGATTTATATTATTATAAAGTAATGACTTTATTATTGAGATAAGAGTTAGTTTAATAAATTGATGTATAGTTGTCATTTGTGAAATGACACTAGTGCCCTTTCTAATGCTACTTCAATAGGACATAAAAGGTACAGAGTACTTCAATAGGACATAAATAGTTTAATAAATTGATGTGTAATTGTCATTTGTGAAATGACACTAGTAAAATGACACTAGTGTCCTTACTAATTCCACACATTTCATCTTTTCAGGTAAAAGGTACAGAGTACAGTACTTCAATAGGACATAAATAGATTTTGTAATGACAGCATCGTCTAAGAAATTTGTAAATGAAATATTAGATAATCGTCCTCTTTATGATTGCCTAAAGCTGTTTGGATATAATGCAGTTGTTATATAATCCAAAGTATATGTTTCAGGGTATAATGCAGTTGATAAAGAAGATGTAAATTTTTTTTTTTTTTTTTTTGGTGCACAGAAGATGTAATTTTGTGTAAGACTGTAAGGATACTATTTCTCGAGATATATAATGTGGCAGGAAGAACGTTTTCTTACGGTCACAATTCCGTTTACACTAACTATTTATATTGCTGTTCTATTTAGGTAAGGTATTTGTGTTTATTTAAGGTTTAGAATTTCTGTAGATTGGGCAGACTGTCCGACTATGTCTACCTTTACTTGAATGAAATTCCAGGCATCCAAGCTGTAAATGTGTATGTTTACCTTCACTTGAAATAAGACTAGTCTGTGTTCAGGCCTCAGTCCTTTGAAAAAAACATGGCTCAGGTAATCGAGATGCTAACTAGTGAATATTGTCACTTGCCAAAACCAAACCAGCCACCATTCCTCAGCGCCAATTTTCTAGAAATTATCAATATGGCAACATAAAATCGCTTGAAGTACCACACTCGCTCCCCTGAATTGAAACGGAGATAGTTGCAATATACTGAAAGTTGATAGGATCACAGTCTACGACCCCATCTTGCTCTTAGTCTTTACGGATAGATAATAGGTACTGAACTGATCATGTTATAGAAATTTAGAAAGTTATTATTACGATCATTTTCGGCCATTAAGGCCGGCCGATCAGCCTAAAGCAGGAGTTTCAGCATAATATGGCTCTGTATGAAAAGAATAGAGCGACCAGGGTTGAGCTTGCATCCCGGAAATGATCATAAAATAAATAAATCCACTCCAACAAGTCCTCGATCTTACTGTAATGATGTTCATTATAAAGAATTTACGATCAGGTACTGATGACAACCTTCTCATAAATGCAAATGTAAACCTCAAGATAAAAGTACTCAGTACTGTTGGTTGAATTGCCAACAAATTCTTATATTTACAATGTAAGTCCCTCTTCTTGATTTACAATAACCGTAATTTGGTATTTTAACAAGCATAAGCAGCATTTTATCAATCCTAATCTAAGACTTATGATGAAGGGTACCAAAAATGGGGGCGTAAAGAAGCCTAAAAAGGTATGTCAAAGACACACTAAACAACAGAAAACCCTCTTTATCATAATATCAAGGATGCAGACTCCAAATGTCGTAAGGATGTAAGTTATTTTTTAAGCTCTGAATTACTTTGGTTAATCCTAGCAGCTGCTACCAGAGAAGCTGAAACTCCACCTGGGTAAGTGCTTATGTTAGGATTGTTCCTCAGTTCAGCACCCACCACCCCTTCTGCATCTTGCCGCGTCACTGGCCTATCTTTTGGTAACTTTGCTTTCGCAGTCTGCCACAGTAGAACAAGGGTGTTAACACCAAAAAGGATGAACGTTGTCCCATTTTTAATTTCACTTAGATAGTGTTCTGTAGACTATCTTGATGTATGCAACTCTGGCTAAAGTGTGTCTGCGATGCAACATCTCATCCAACACCGGAATAATGCTAAATGCAAACAACCTACTATAGCTTTATTCATCTTACTAATATAATGTGGTTTTCCTTTAAAAGGCCAATTCAACGGATTTCTGATCCTAGTACGTTGTCTTGCGAACCATGGAGATTTTTTTAAGGTTAGACCTGCAGGGATATATACATTCTACCCTTACGAACCAATAAGATCAAGTTTACGACACATTACCGAGAGAACATCAGAAAGTGTAGTCTTTTTTTCCTTGTTGGTAGCTCTGGCATTGGTCTGGGCAGCAGATTGAGCATTAGCAGCAAGTCCTCCAGGCATGATGTTGGTTTGGCCAGTGGCTCTGACCTCAGCTGCCTGTATGGCTGCCGCGTCACTTCGATCCACCGCCTTCTGCCCTGCTGTTTGCACCGTTGCTTGGAGTGCCTCTCCTATGGTTATTGGAGTTTGTTCATCTGTCTGCTCATTTTTGTTGTCAGTACTCTGCTCCTCCGAATTCTGTAAATATACAAAACATGTTAAATATGGTAAATGGTTAATTAATCCATAGCAAAGACTTTGCAAGACCAAAACTTCTAGTCACAAAATGCACAAATTCTAGTTTTGGAATGTAAGACATTTATATCTACTGGTGGACTGGAGATGGAACACTAATTTGGGCAAATGACCCCGATTGTGAACATACTCCGACGTTTCCTTAGGATGTTGTTATATATATTGTGTTTCGCCGTATTTCACAAGTAGTGGAACCATGCACGCATTTAAAACTGATGAGGAAAGCTTTGTCACCTTTCGATCCTATCCGGCTTAAACTAAGACTAAACCGGATGGTGAAACCGAAAAAAAAAAAAATAAAAAAAATTGCAAGTTAGCAACCATGATTATGATTAATGACGATAAGCATGAAACTATCCCAACTACTATACGTGAGCTTGCAAGGCTATGTTCTAAATCTAGTTACATAATGGCAACTCATATTATGAAATGTATGCAATAATAATATAACTCTGATGATGTCAAATACACAGAGTTACTCAAGAGACCTGGGAAGCTTCACGGAGTAAGTTTCCTCGCACTGTTTTGAAAATATCAGCATATTTTACCAACTCTTGGTCGTCGTGAATTGGCCTTTGTGGTTGTTCCTCTTGGCTCATCTTTCAATCAGATTGAAATCTAACATTTGTTTTGCATATTAATTTGTGAGTTTCTTAAATGATGCGATTTGCGAAATGTAGGAGTTATGATTTGCATGGCACAGATATATTTAGACATGGGTTTGACAGGAAGAGAGTAAGCTACGGGGCGTATTTTTTGCATTTTCCATTGTCCATTATTGGCAATTTGGCATTGACTCTATACCTATCAAAAACAACACATTGGCATCGATTCCTGATTAATGCTAGGAGCAAATTCTTCTGATCAAATGGTTTTCACAAAGGTCTTCTTTCGAAGAATTTTATAACATTAATCCCATATTGAAGTAACATCACTTTAAATTGCACCATTCCACTTCGACTAATGATTTGCGTGTGGTGTGGATCATGAGTAGTAATATGCAAAGATAGCTAATGTGAACTATAATTTAGTTTCTAATCTCATGTGAAGCACGATTATTTTTCATCAAAGAATAAAGATTATCTATTGATGATATGTATTAATTAATATCATAAAATGAATTCTAATGTTTTATGTTTGATATTTCACTTCCAAAATTTGATTTCTATAAGAATGATAGAACTCTAATTATTAATTTTCTTTCAAAATGATTTGTATTAAAACTACTTTCGTTCTTTTACAATTAAGTTGATTGACTTTTGTAACATTCGAGATCCATATTTGACTCTTTTTTTTTCTTTAGATAAGTTCTACTTCGTTTTTTAGCTAATCTGAAACCAAAATTCTTCAATTGTTTTAAAGTTGTAAGTCTTTGAACATTTCGGTGATCAATATATATTTGAATTAAACTATAATCAAAGTCCTATCAAATTGATACCAACCATTAGAATTATACTTGGATGAAAATAATAAGAACCTAATAAATGGAAATATTTTCCAAAATATTTGTTAACAATATTTTATGTTTTTTAATACATATATATATGACTAACATCGACAACATAATTTAACTTTGAATTATGTCGAAGAGTTATTTTATAAAAGATAGAATACTTAAATGATTCATTTAACTATATAGGATAAGATAATCAAAGTTGGGATGATCAATATTGATGTTAATGGATCTCTTTTTTAATTTTTCTTTTACCACCATGACAATTGGCTCATTCCAATCTATATTCAATTTACTTAAAACCACTAATAAAATGCGTGTATTCACTTTTTTTCAAAATTACATGTGAAAAACAAATTAAAAGATTGATTGTACAAAAAGGAATAAAACTTTATCTTTTTATAAAAGATAATAATATGCGCAGTTCCGAATTTTTGGTCAAAGAAATTTGATCTTCTCATTCTCGTGTCATTTTTTTTGGGATTTTCTCTAAAATACCCCTGTGGTTTAGCATAAAAGTCAAAATGCCCCTATGTTTTTTCAGGAAGCCAAAATACCCCTAAGGTCTGA
>CAAKMY010013202.1:224-13485 GCA_901111285.1 Corrigiola litoralis
AATACAAACTACAAATTATAAACAAGAATATTAACACTATTAACATATATACTAAATTTGGGGGGTTTCAAGATGATAGGGATAAAATAAAATAAAAACTATCTACTATATACAAGAAAAGACAAGCATTCATTAAATCTCATATAATTTTGAAATATTCGAACTTGAACTTTAGATCGGGATCATCTCTGGATAATTATATTCAATGGACAAGTTTATTAATCAGAACTTTGATAGCAAAATTCATTGTAATACGTTCTTGTTTCAAATACGTCTTAAACTAGGACAAGACGAATCTCTTGTTTAGTCTAGTGAAGTTATCGCAACTACCTAAACTAAATAAGTGAAAACATTTGTTAATTGTGAACTAGGCCCCAATTAACTCTTTCTAATTCGACTCTAGTAAATATTAGAACTTACAAAAGTCAAACAAGAGCATTATAGATCAACCCTAGTAATTACTACACATAGATGTAACAATTAACTAGTCCGAGTTATATTCTAATTTAAACTAAATTAGGCCAGTTTAAATTAGAGACTACACATTATACAACCTAAACTAGGCCATATTATATAACTAGCAATAACCACAAATTTGCACAAAAAAAGATAACAATCGAACGTAAAATAGTAGTCATGAAAATTAAGAACATATAACTNNTCTTTTATGTCATTTTGTCAAGTATCATTTGCTTGTTTAACAATTGTACCAAACACTTCCATTAAAATCAGTTACCTTATCAGGTTTCAAACTTAAGCTACCTAGGTAAAAGTTTTCAGTCACCTTATCTGTTTTCAGCTATCTTATCAGTCTATTTTGCCAAACATAGTCTAAGAATACAAGATTTATAGTCTATAGATATGGGCGCATATAATGGGTAGGTACTGTAACAAGTCGAGGAATCACTACCAAAATACTCTCTCTGATCCACTCAATTCTCCACATCTCCTTTTTGACACTATTTGAAACAAAACTTTTATCATCAATAACTCAATATATATAACTTAAAAAATAATAAAAAAATTCATAAAAGAATTTGTAATTATAAATCTAACAGTTATATATTTGTAATATTTTCATTATTAATTTGTGAGTTATTTAAAGTCAAAATATGACCTCGACAAGGGTGAAAAAGCACTTGTGGAGAAATGAGTGGATAAGAGGGAGTATATTGTACGTTGAGGATTTCTCATACCATTTGGGAGCAATTTAATACAATACTTTACAAATTGCAGCAAATTATGCACATCATATAATCATTTTCCATGGAATCTCAAATCTCAACTTAGCAATCCCCATTTCAGCAACTTCGCATCCAAGGAAGGAAAAAGGGAGAAGAAAAACAATGTAAACACTTCCAAACATTAAAATTGTATCACACAGGTTTGCCTTCTTCGCAAGTAAGCCATTTCACTAAGTTTAGCAGCTTGTCTCTCAGCACGTTAGCATTGTGGAAGATCCTTAGGTGGAGGTAAAATCGAGTATTCTGGTCCAGGTCCATTTTCAACCACAAATGCAGTCTTCAATCCCCACCCAGTATGCAGCTCCAAATGACAATGCATGAACCATACTCCTGCACCATAAAAGATGTAACAATTTAGTACTCGAATCATAAATAAGGGATCAATATTTGAACATATAACAGGTCAGTAAAACAGGGCTACAGTCTACAGACTTGACATAGTCTAGCTTTCTAGAAAATGATATTAAAGTTTCTCTGCATGTATGCTTTGTAGTTTCTAACAATTGACATGACATTACCTGGGTTGTCTGCTCTGAATCGGATAGCAGTCCAACCTCCTGTAGGAACACCAACTGTATTCCTCTCAGGGGGGTCGACCAAGTTATACTTAGCCGGGTCCTTAGCGGGATCAAAGTTACCAAGTCCTGTACCAACCACAAAGAAGTTGTATCCATGAAGGTGAAAAGGATGAGACTCCACGGTCAACAGATTTGTATCCTGCAAAACTAGCTCAACCGTTGAATTAAAGGCAATCTTGCTCACTCTTGTCCCTTGGACCACAGTCTTAAGGTTCGCTGTGAGTGGAGCTCCGGTGTAGTTAAAAGGAGTAGGAGGCTTGTCCGGGAAGTCAGTCCTAAACACCCCTGACATGTTGAAGTAATGAGCCTGTAGAAGAGCAGTCTGTGGCATTACAAAGGTAATGTTGTTCAATGAGGCTGTAAGGCGAGTTCCATTGACGCAAGTTGGACAAGGGTTCTGGCCTAAACCAACTGTGATGAACAATTTCCTATCCACATTTAAAGGTACATTGGCAGGAAACTGAGGGGTGTTTAAGCTTCTAAGCTTGTTATTGTAGCCCAATGCAAATGAGGTGGCATTTGGAAAGGGTAATTGAGGGAGGGTTGGGATGATGGTGTTTGGTACACCTTTGTATTGGAATATGGCTGTGGCAGTCTTGTTGTCTACTGGAATGGGTACGTCCATGAAGGTTCTGGTAGCCATGAAGTAGCGGCCTGGGGTTTGGTTTGCTTGAACCAGCACGTTCGTGGTCTGGCCTGGGGCAATGAGGATGCTTTGAGTTTTGAACGGTTTTACATATACTGCGTCAATCTCCACAACAGTCATGGTGTGGCCTGCAATGCCGAAGAATAGCTCGTCATTGAGTGCAGCGTTGATGATCCTCAGGAGGTACGTCTTCCCTTGCTCAACCTCCATGGCATAAGTATCTGCAGATGGAGAAAAAGGAATTGTGATGCATATAAATTAATGTTGTGCTAGTGGTTAATTAGAATATGAACTTGCTTATAACTCTACTTCCTCTTGTCCAATTATACACGCAAAACTGAAAGCAAGTTATGGATCTCTATTGCCTGACGCTTCTACTAGAAAGCTATGGGTGCAGTGGTAAATTAGTGATGTTTGACATGCTATACGTGAGAAGACCAATTTTAATCAAAAGCCTAAACTGATGTGGTTGAGGCCAATTTATGATTATATTTTCCAATATATGTCTTACATTTCTCGGAGCAAGAAAACAAGGGCCCTGGCTTTCCATTGATTGTGTGAGTGTCGGACATATTTGGCGGCAATCCCATGTCATTGCCTTGCTTAACAAGCTTCTCAACATCAGAGTTCCACCATTCCCCTGCACAATCGCAGACCAAACAAAAAGATTTGTCCCTTAGCTTTTCAGTTCCTTGTAAAATGAAGTTTAAGCAAAAACTAAGTGTACTCCACCTAAGATTAGGTTAGCTTCCATGTGAGGTTGTGGAAATGGATATGGAGTTCCTTCTTTTGGCATGATTACAATGGCACCATAGACTGTTGCCCTCAACCAGGATATATGAGCGTGCCACCATAGAGTTCCTCTTTGTCCCGTTACAGTGTAGTTATAAGTATAGCTGCTTCCTGACTGAATTGGACATTGAGTTATGTACGCAGGTCCGTCGGCCCAACCATTGCGATATTGCTTCAGTCCGTGCCTGTAATTTTTCATCCAAAATAATTTGCAAGTAAGCAATTAAAGCTACGCAGGAGGAGGGACGTCGACTAGGGAGTACGGTAGTACTCAATCTCACGCTAATCTTACCAATGAATTGACATGTTGTATTGTGCATGGTTAGTGACATTAACCAAAACAGTATCCCCTTCCCTAGCGTATATTGTTGGCCCTGGGTACATACCATTGACGGTCACTATTGATTTTGCATGGCACAACCTGCTCACATTCTTCACTTGAATCTGAAAAAAGAAAGAACAAAGCTTCAATAATCAATAACATGTCATGCAATACATATATATTTATCATACAAACAAAAAATATCATGATGTGTTGTATAAGAGATGCACGGCAACTCTCACGTCAAAATGGTACTTCTTCACAGCTGCCTCGGATTGGACGACGAAGAAGATAGCAAGGAAGATGAAAATGAGATGTGTATAGACATTATAAGAATGTCCTGAGCTTGCCATTTTGATTGGCAAAAAAGCTCCTTGATTAGGTGAGGGAGAGACAGATGGATCGATGAGTCAACATAACATGAATAAAGAGTATATATAGGCTTGTCTAGGGAGGTAGAGCTTACCATTCAGTTTGTTGTATAGCTTATGCAGGAAGAGGGATTTGGGTATACAACATATACTGAGAGTGACTTGCATTCCTAGAGTAATGGACTGACTTAGAGGCTGAGCAAACTTCAAACCAAGATGAAGTTTTTCCTTTATGGTTGTCAAGTTATGGCTTTAAGTTTATGCATTTGAGAGGAACAATAAAATTGTGGGCAGTGAGAGCAACTGCAGGCCGACCTACCCTTGGTTTGGTCCCTTTATGTATTGATCTTTGCCGTGAAGGAAAAGATATTTGGCTTGTACTCCGTAAATGTTAGCACTACATGCTAACATGCTAAGAATTAAACTTAAGTAATTTACCTTTCTATACTGAAAGCTCGCTCTCAACATAGAATCAGCAACAACGTTTCTTGAATTTGCTGTCTGGAAGTGATCTTCCTCCCAGCTCTGTGGATGCAAAATTGTACATATCATAACTGGTTCTGTGAGAATTTTATTACTTAGTGTGCTGTTGTCTAAATAACTAACCATCCAAACAAAATTATTTACCAATCCTTTAAGTCAATTTTTGACAATCTGGTAATTTTTTTTTTCTTTTATCGTTGTAAGTGAGAACAATCTACTTGTGTAGTTTAATCATGCACATGTTGCTAAATGCTTATTAGCCAATGATCGTATGATTACCGCTTAGGCATGAAAATTGATAGTCAAACTTTCAAGAAGACATTAATCGTTATTAATTGTATAGACAAGATAAAATACACGTCATGAAAAAGAAACTACCTTGCTTAATAGTGGAATTTTTTATGAGATTTTCTTTGTTTTCTAGGTTACGTTTTGTGTGTCTTGAAGGGTGTAAAAGGGTAACAAAATGCACAGGTTATTTAAAAAAAAAACAGTTTTTAATTAACGTAAAAAGTCTGACGATAAAATGAGTTAATGCCACATTTTATGAAAATATTATAAAAGTTAATGATTTCCATGTTGGCGCTCCAATTTCATCTACGGCTAACAAACTAGCTAAACAAAAAAATTTTCTCTCAAATGATTGGGGAAAGAGAGATGTATACCACTTGAGTTAACAAATCAGCTAGTCATGAAAGGTCCCCTCAAATAGTAAAATTACACCCTTTTAATTATACAATAATGACATTTCTAAGGCGGTAGTAACCATGTAGCATAATAAGTGAAATTGATATGATTTAAACTAAGAAGTAAACCTTCCTATGGGGAAATTATGCATGACCAAAAAACATTCAGTACACATAAGAGAATATGCCGAGGAGTATAAAAACTCTTTTTGCAGGAGAATATGAGGGTAGAAGATGCACAATAGGACATTTTCATTTATGGCATAGTAACGTTCTTCTATATTATTTGTACTCTAATATCTTATGGGTAATGAGTCTTAATCCTAGAAAATAGACGGTCTTTTTAAAGAATTTGTAAGGTATTAGTAGTTTATGTTGATTTTGTTGTCAAAATGTGGATTTTGACTAATGTCATATCTAATTGTTTTTTCTTTTAAGCTTTTTGTTTCTGAATGATAAGACAAGTGTAATTCAAAAGAAGATCACAACGCTATGCCCAAATTTGACCATAAAATGTAATTAAAACAGAGATGATGTACATATATGACTTATTTGTTAACGAAAGGAGGCCACATCCCATAAGATATTTTTAAAACATAATCACAAAGATCGATCTGAAGCAACTACATGCTCTAATTCACTTATACAACCACAAACAACATATATACAACCAACACTAGTAGTGTGAAGAACCATTGACGTACTCTTCTAGTCTTCTTCATTTCCAACTTCCACTGTATCATCTGGCACAACACGCTCGGAGGAGGTAGTTGCTTCTCCTAGAATTGCAAGGGCTATTGCTTCACCCAACTTTTCAAGAATTGTCTTTATCGTTTCATACCTGAAATGATTGAAGCAAGACAATAAAACATGATGCTATTGTATGGTTTTCATTGTGCTTTTAATGTAAATGTCGTTTGTGGTTTGTGCTACCAATATTTTTTTTGCTCATTTGCTTGCAACAGGCTATCCAAGTGGTTAAAGAGCATCAAGCTATTAGTCAATGTAACTGTGTACATTTAAATCTCATGTTATTGCGATTAGTTTTACTTATTTAGTGTTTAATAATCATTGAAATGGTCCTAATTAATCAAAAGGTACATTTTAGATTTCATGAGATTTATTGTTGATTCAAATTCAGTAACTTTTTAAGTGATTTTTTTAATTAGTTCAATAGTTTTTTAAGTGATTTTGTTATTAGCAATATATGTAGTCTAATGGTCTATTCTTAATGAGTTACTCTTGGATTCCCACTATTTTTTGTTTCCATAACTTTAGTGATTTTTGTCCTTAACCACTTGCTTTTGTAACATCATTTTTTACACGACAATTTTTGGATCCCCACCAATTTCGATTTCACTACTTTAGTGATTTTTGTCCCTATATTATCAGGGACAAAGAGTTTAAATTTAACAAACTTAAATGCATTTAACTAGAACGCCCCAAGAATTAAATTCATGTGGAATAATGGAATAATATATTGAGAAAAAATCTAATACAGCATGCCCTTTAGTGAAATGACTTATTGACGAAGAGTTTAAATTTAACAAACTTAAATGCATTGACGAAGAGTTAGAGTCTTATTCAACATGTCATGCCAAAGCTCGAGACAAGCTTTTGAAGCGTAGCGACATAAGGAGGAAAGGCGTAGTAGCATATCAAACTAATATACTTTTGTTTTGCAGGAAGGACTACACGAGAAAGCGTAAGATCTCATTAGCCGAAACTATTGGAGATCTATGTAATGTGGGCAAGAAAGCTAGGTACCTTAGGCAAGCAGGCCTAGGTAGGATAGAAGGTCTTTTGTTGTACACAGTGTAATTTGCAGCTTTTATTATGTTTAGCCTGTTGTCAAAAAAGAAAAATGACTTATTGAAATGACTATTACTCAAACCACGTGCATCGTACGGGCTTTAAAACTAGTACTAGTAGGTATATATATTCTGGGTTCAAGACTCAAGTTTGTGGAAAATGCTAGAAGTACAACATGCATGGAAAGAGGAAAGTAGAAACCCATGCATACATATGAAAATTTCACAATAATAATTGTATTCATTATTTATGGGTGAGTTTAGCATGCTGCAAAGATAGGCAGCCGGAAAAGACATGGAATCGAATGATGACCACATCCACATGGTATGTCATCCTTCAAATCTTCAACCAACGCCTAGAGGCCACTCCCCAGACAAGGGAGCTTTCAGAGGTTCGTTGTACTTTCAATTCCTGTTTAGTCGCCACTCACCAACAAATGAAAGTTGTCATTTTAATTTTTCAAAATGGTGTTTACGTTCGCAATTACGTTCATTTTTACCATATAAGAGCGTATGAGTTATGCCAGACTTCTTTTCCTTTTTTTTTCTCAATGTACGAGACTTGAAGACTGCAGGCTGCAGCACAATGTGATTATGTGAGTAACCCCTTGCAATTGCACGCAACAAAGTTAATAACGATGACCGGCAAATGTACGTAGTTATATACTGTATATGACATCCTTTGTATAGTTTATGAGAATGATGGTTAGCCTAATTGATTAACCATTTAATCAACATTGGAGTTGTTTCAAGTTCGAAATTTCATATTCTCTTATTATATGACACGTTCCAATCATCTAATGTATCCAACAAAAATTAAAACATTCTCTAAAAGTTTTAGGTAGCTATATAACAAAAATATTTCTTTGCAACTTTCACATGATTTATATGGAGTATATATGAATCCTCATTATAAGTAAGTTTGTAATCATATGCATAATGTATTTCGGATTTCCAATAATCATGTAGTTTCTTTTTCCTTGTACATACAACTTTAATTACTTGATTTGAAATTAGGAACGTTCACTTTTTTTTCTTCTGAAATTAGTAATATAACTACCAATCCTTTTAATTATGTAAAACATTGCAATAACCTAACTCATAGAATTGATCTCTTTTTTAGCTAATTCTCTAAATAAAGTGAAAAATATTGGTGTAGTTAGTTTTCAGGGTTAACTTAGAGAATTATAGTGAAATGAAGTCAAATTGCATTTACTTAACTTAGATTAATATTTGAATAAGCCCATAATTTCAAAGTGATATATTTTAATATGGATTATTTATGTTAAAGGCCGAAAAAAGTATACGATATAAGAAAATATAACAAATGACGGTACGTTATAGGTTAATAGAAACACACAATTTTAATTGAGATTACCTCATAATAAGACGCTTTTTACCCTAACATTTTCATATCTCAAAAGTCTTTAGTCTTTCAACTTCTATATCCAATTTTGTGTACTTCTTGCAAACTCAAGAAAATTTTATAATCGTCATGAACGTGTAAACCAAACCTCTAGGCAACAAATCCAAACGTCCATTCCATCAGTAATGACAGACCCAAGGAGAACAATCAAGGGTCAAGACAGCCACGTGTACTGTACAATGTCCCCACTAGAGACACACATAAACAGTACTTAAACTTTAGATAAACATAAGTACTTTACTCTGATTAATTACCTTTTCAACGTCCCAAAATATATACAACTGGCTAAACATAACCAAACCAAACTCAAGACATTAGTGATTTTTTCATCCGGTGTTGTGTTCTCAGGTCAAGGGCAGTGGGGCAGCAGGCTCGGGCAGTTCGGGCAGGTGGGGTTTTTTATCCGGTGCAGTGCGGTCCACCCTTGCCCTCAGTGGTGCCACCCTGGGATTTACTTAAAAGATCGTAAGAAATGATAAATGGGTGATCTTTCATTATGAACCGTTGATCTCATATTTTATCTACATTTGCAGCTTCGGAGTTTCCTAGGTATGTTTTTCTGTTTTTGTTTTGTTGTCAGATCTTTAAGTGGTAAGTAAGTTGTTTGAGCTGTTATATTTGTGACAATATGATATTTATGAAGTGAGTTAAGTGGTCTTGTTGTTGTTTAAGTCAGATCTCATTTAATGTTACTTGAAATAAAGATCATGACTTTTTAGCTCGTTTGTTGATTTATTTCCTTTTTTGAGCTGGGGTTTTGTTGAAGTGTTGAAAAGTTGTAGATCTGCGTATCCAGGTGTTTCTTGTACTTGTCATATGTACATTTTTGGATAAGTATCAGAAAATGGATAAAAGTAGATATTTTTGACTTTAGGCTTAAGTTGGTTGGTCAAAAGATGGATAAGTTGTTTATGGAAATCTATGTTTTTATACCCAGTAATGGAAATGAATCTACTTGAGTTTCATATCTATGTGGTAGTAATAATTTTGACAGGCCAAACAAAGCCTTAAGCAGTATTCATGTTTGTTTATTTAATGTCTCATACTGTCAGTAATCATGTGATTTAATTTAATTCTTAACAAGTTTGATGTTTTGCTGGACTATTAATGGGTATGTTGTGATTTTTGACATTGGTTATGTTTCGTGTTTGGCGAACTTACAGGTGGATGTGTTGATAGACGAGAACACTCTGTAATAAGATGTCCTTCAAGGGCATTGTACGTGAACTAAAGGAGATGAAGGAAGGAATTGGAAACCTGTCGAGACGAGGAGGGGAAGGGCGGCATTGGCGTGGGAGAGCTCGGGCGCATATTGCACCTGATCAAGTCACACCTGCTGAGGAAGTTGAGCAGGGACAATGGGCGAATTTGCCTCCGGAGTTGCTTTTGGATATAATTAGAAGAGTCGAAGCTAGTGAGACTTTGTGGCCTGCGAGGAGCGTTGTCGTTTTTTGTGCTGCTGTTTGTAAGTCATGGAGAGGGGTCACTAAGGAAATTGTACAGACTCCAGAACAATGCGGAAGGCTCACTTTTCCTATCTCTTTAAAGCAGGTAGCTTGTTTTTGTTGGTCCATTACCTAGATTTGTTTTTTGGCCACAGACGTCATTTTCAGTGCTTAGTTCTTATGTTTTTCTCTGTGCCTTGCTTGTAGCCTGGTTCGCGTGAAAATCCTATTCAATGTTTCATCAAAAGGGATAGGGCGACATCCACTTTCCGCCTGTTCTATGGTTTGACACCATGTAAGTGATGTTTATAATCTGCTATATTTTCAATGCTTTTATACATTTGTGTATGCATTCATGAGATGAACCATTAAGGCACACATGATTGTGGAGATTAATGATTATGCTCCTCTTGGCCAGTAGTTTTTAAGTCCATTGTTCGAGGATTTTGCTTTGCTAATTTCTCTCCCTGGGTTTGTGTCTAGAATTGTTCAGCATTGCGATAGGCATCATCTTTGTGGAATGTCTATGGAATATGCACTGAGTTGTGTCCCCATTCCAATTTGCTGATGTTCTTATCGACTGTTCTAATTTTGCAGCTGAAGACGAGAATGATAAGTTATTATTGGCAGCTAGGAAGATCAGGAGAGCGACAAGTACAGATTTTGTAATATCTTTGGTTGCAAATGACTTCTCAAGAGCTAGCAATGCGTATGTCGGGAAGCTGAGGCAAGTTTGTTGTTCATGCTAGCTTATTGTCAGTTTCCAAATTATTCAGGATAAACCTCTGATGGAATGTCAATGATCTTCAGGTCAAATTTCCTAGGTACCAAGTTTACCATGTATGACAGTCAGCCCCCATGTGACGCGGCAGTTAAGACAATTAGTCGATCTAGTCGCAGATTTCATTCTAAGCAGGTCTCTCCTAGGGTACCTGCTTGCAATTACAGTATAGCAACCATCTCCTATGAGCTTAATGTTCTCCAGAGGCGAGGGCCCAGGAAACTACATTGTGCCTTACACTCAATTCCTTTTGCTTCAGTTCAGGAAGGGGGTTCCGCCCCAACACCTAAATCTTTCCCTCACTCATTCGATGAGCAGTGTCCACCTTCACCAAGCTTGCAACAAAAGGAGGAACAATCTCTAAATTTTAGCACAACCAGTCTATCCGAGCAACCACAAATCGTGTCTGGGGACCGACTTATCCTTAAAAACAAATCTCCTAGGTGGCATGAGCAGCTGCAGTGCTGGTGCTTGAATTTCAGGGGTCGAGTAACTGTGGCCTCTGTCAAGAATTTCCAGCTTGTGGCAGCAGTTGAGCCACATCACAACATTTCTGCTGCTGAGAAAGAAAAGGTTATCTTGCAGTTTGGAAAGATTGGGAAGGATATATTTACCATGGATTATCGTTACCCATTGTCTGCTTTTCAAGCCTTTGCAATCTGTCTTAGCAGCTTCGACACAAAACCAGCATGTGAATGACTAGCCTTCCGAGTTGGTTTTAGTGACTTCTGGTCTCCATACCTCAATTGTGCTCTGATGATTAAACAATGTTGCAATCTGTCAGGAGAAGTGCTGAATACTGAGCTAGTGCCAGTGATCTCAACCTCGCAGTCTGTTGGGAATGAACAGCTCGGCAGGTGCCAGTATTTTCTACTCTGTTGTTGTGGCAAAATTTTCTGTTTGGGAACTCTGAAAGATGTATATTTATGCTGCGAAGGGAAGTCCGGTCTGTAATGTTTAATTTTCCAGAAAATCAGAAATACTAAATGTCAATGTATTTGAACCACCCGTGATCTTCAAACAAATTATGCGTTTTTCGCTAGATATTGGTGGTTCATGGAACCACATTGTTATTTGATCTGCTTGACATTTTGTAGCACCATTGAAGCTGCTGGATAATGACTTTCTAAACTATGTGCTTTTGTTGACTAAATATTGTAATTTTATAAGGGATAAGGTGTAGTTATCAACCAACGAATTGAGATATGGACGTTATGATATTGTACAATGTCTTTGTCGTTGACATCCACTAAGATCTTGAGATTAGGTGTTGACTACAACTAACATATGTTGATTTAATTTGTATCAAATTTAGTACTAGTAATCATGTCGACGTCCAAGTATAATGTCAACTTTTGCGAAGGAGTTTTCTTGTACGTTGAGGCACTCGAGGGAGCCATGGTGATATAACAAAACAGTTTACACAGTAACTATCTGGAAACAATCAGACGAACAACCAAGACCTTATCACTCACGGTGCTGGACAACTTCGACTTTTGACGTACGCATTATCATAGATGAGAACCACCTTCTAAGACCTATGACGAACAGTGTATTACTCTATGTCTTAAAAGACTTATTTTTCCGAACCTGTGCAGTTTCCCAAATTCTCGAAAGCCTTCAAAAGAGAAACTTGTTCAAATTTTACAATGAATTGGAGATTTCCCTTCATTTGTAATGAAACTGTACGAAAATCCGTGTAACTTTCAACTTGAATTTCCATGGACCAAAGTCAAACATCTAATAGCTAAGTAACCATATTACTTTAGCAGAGCTAAAAAAAAAGAACAAAAAATTCAATTACTCCAGCAAGTATACTAGTGTCAATATGACACTAACAAGATATAGAATAAACTAGTTTTTGGACCCGGCGCTGCTCGGAAAATCATGATTTTATTTCAATTGACGGTAAAATCATAAATATATGCATATAACTGGAATATTCAAATTGCTTATTTTAACATAGTCAGGTGCAATAGATGTTTTTAGTTTCTCCATGCCTAAAGTTTGAAGTCGGAAATTGATAAATATTGATGTCAATCGACACTCATTGTACATTATGTTACAGAATCATCATTATTATTATTATTGTTGTTGTTATTATTATTATTATTATTATTGTTATTATTATTATTTTACATAGTTGCAATATAATATTTATGTTTGCATTTATAGGTTTTAATAATTACAGAGAGATATAAAATTGCATGTAATATGCCACGTTGGAAGGTAGGGACATGCATAATGATGTGGCGCGATATTGTGAAAGATGACGTGGCGCAATGTCTGGGCTTGAACGCCTTTTAACAATATTGTATTGTATGTATGTATGTATAGATTTTTTATAAACTTATAATACTATGTGATCATTTATTCATTTCGATAGTAACAAGATATAAAATAAAAATTGTATAAACTTATAATAGTATGTGATAATGTGACTACCTACTAACCTACTCTTTTATACAGGGCCTGTTCTCTACCCTGTTTTTTATTTTATTTTCAAAAAATGTTACAAAAATACAGAAAAATACAGAAAGTTCAGAAAAATACAAAAAGTTTAGAAAAGTTACAAAAAATATAGAAAAATACAGAAAGTTCAGAAATGTTACAAAAAATACAAATTGTTACAAAAAGTTCAGAAAAATACAGAAAGTTTAGAATAGTTCATAAAAT
>CAAKMY010013279.1:0-29953 GCA_901111285.1 Corrigiola litoralis
CCCCCCGGGAAAAAAAAATATATTAATGGAAGTCAGAACCTCAAAGCCAAGCAGATATTTGCAAGACCTAATCGATTTCTTGTTCACTGAATACATCTAACCCCCTGTTAGATAGATAACTGGCGTTCACTTATTACACAAGAACTCCTATGTAACAATTCTAGTTCATATGCTGCAGTAGAAAAGACATCAATACAAACTAAGTACAACAATGTCCACAAATTGACTTTCTAACTGGCAGTTAAGCAAACACTAAACAGCGAAAGAATTTGCATGAAGAAATCTAAAAATCATCTCGCTAAGAATAGCTCAGGTGCAAAGGGCATTGTGTTTCCCACAAACCATGATACATCAGGTCCTAACATTGCATTTTTGAATGAGGAAATAAAAGTTCGAATTAAATGATGTATATACTTCATTACTTCCTCAGTCTGATATAAAATCCATCCTCATAACCAACTAAGGCTAAATATTCTACAAGTTCAAATGCCACTCATACCATTATACATCAGGTTCTAACATTGCATTTCGAATGAGAAAATAAACCAATGGGACAATCATAAAACTTTCGCAGCATTCCAATGGAATATTTGAATTGAATAATGAAATTACTTTGTCAAAATCTCCTATTAAATCCACCCCCCAAAGCAATCAAGGCTTTTCTTTTCTACCACTTCAACTACCACGCATACTACCTCATCCAAGGTCTACCAACATAAGAACTAAAATGCACTTCATTACAACTACTATTTGTACATAAATGTGAGCAATTTCCTTTATGTAAGGCGTACAGGCCTTCGAAGTTCATACCCTTGGCCCCATAGTAACCTTCACAGCTTCAGCCAGCTCATTAACTCCTTGCAGCATTGCTGCCCGAGCTCCAACACCGAAACTGATATGTTTTGCAGCATAATTTCTACTGTGAATGATCCTACTATTCACCTACAATTGCACAAAGCAAAAAAGATTAGTACCTACTCTACTTATTTCAATCAAGTGATCAACAAATTACTCAACAGAAACTTCTCAATTCATGAACTATATTACTCATTAACTTAAGCAAAACCCAATCAACTAAAACCAAATTTGCAACAATCAAGCAAGTTTTGCACTTCACTACACAACAAAAAAAATGCTATTAAAGCTTATAACTTTTATCTGGGTTTTATTTATCAACAAAAATAGGCAATACCCAACATCAAAAGTTAAGTTTAAAATTGTGGGTTAATGCTAGAAAATACCAAGATATTAAAATGACAAATAAAAATGGAGAACAGAAGAAAATACCAGTCTTTTTGAAGCAGAGGACCTGCACACAAAAATATGAAGAAAATAAACTTAGTTGATGCTCATATATAAGTACAAGTATATAAGATATGCATAGTTGATAAGATAAAGTACATACTTGATCAAAGAAGAAGCTATACGATACATTGTAATGTCTGTAGAATATTTAGTTAGTAGGGTTTAAGCCCTCTGAAACACAGAGTTTGACTGTTTGAGAGGTTTAACTGTTTAAGACTTGAAAAGACTTCAGTTCAGTTGAGTTTAGTTTGGTCTGACCTTTTTTTGGTATTTTTGGGTAAATCTCGTTTTCTGACTTAAATCCAAGGTTGTTAACTTTTCTGCTTGTCTCTAGAGTCTAGGGTGTGGAGGGTTCTCCTCACCATTCATGAGGGTAATATGAGTGGTCCAATTACGGGTGATAATGAGCTGAGTTGGCTCGTGAGAAGTTCGAGTTGAATCTGGTCAAAGGTTGATTTGTGGGAGCTCGGTTTGAGTCTTCGATGAGCCAAGTTGAGCAAGTCTCGATTTGGCTCGTTAAGCTCGTGAGCAGCTCGAGTTTGAAAAAAATTTCGATATTAATGACCTTTTTTAAAATTAAAATTAATAATTGATTTTTTCTTATATAGGTATTAATGGTTTTACCAATTCATCATAGAATTTAATTGACATGAAGATAAATGACATTTGAGATGGAACTATATTAGATTTGTTTAAATTAAAAAGACGAAAATCACAATTATATATAAGCTCGAGTTACGTTGAGCTTGTGTTTGGCTCGAGCTTGGGTTTAAGCTCGCAAGCTGGAATTTTTCAAGCTCGAGTTTAACTTCATGAGCTCAAATCGATAAAGGTCAAGCTCTTGTTCGGCTCAACTCATTATTACCCCTAGATCCAATGTCAATTTATCAATATAATGATATTATCTAAAGATTATCTGATTACAATATTCTAGATAATTAAAGTATTACAAACATCATCATATGTAAGTACATAATATCATTGTGTATTTGCGTCAACACTAATTTGGCATTTTAATTAATTACTTTTTATAAAATAATCAATTATAAATGTTTTAGGGTATATTATTAAGTCTAGTTTATATAACTAAAAACTTGGCGTGCAATTTACTGCCAACTCTAAAACTTAGGGTCAGAATACAGGTGCCTATACAATGGTCTATCTCCCTTTTCCAACCTACAATATATGGCCAAATGATTGTATATATGTTGGTTAATTTGATCTTACATTATTATCTATCTATCTATACATACAATATTGTTAAAAGGCGTTATTGTCACGGTATTGCGCCACGTCATTATGTCACCATATTACGCCATGGCGTCATGCATTTAACATTACTTTGGCATAAGTGGAACATCTTAATTGTCATTTGACATTGTTCATAATGATAGAATATATTTTAATTAACCTTATAAGATAATCAATACGTTACTAATTAAGTTAATAATATCTTTAATTTTCTCAACAAAAATTCATCTATATTGAAAACTAACATAAAATCGAATATCTTTTCTTCATTAGAAAGTTTAATGACTGAAAAAGAAAACCGAAAACTAACAAAAAGAAAATTTACAACATCCCAAGTATCGTCGGGCCCACACACTAAATATACATACAAATCAAATAGGATTCAAAGAAATGCATATTGGCCTCTCCCCTTCTTTGAACCATAGTCTCCAATTTAAAAGCTTTTATAGGCTAGGAATTGAATTTTTTTATTCATTTTCTCTATTTTATCTTATGCTTTTAATTAGTTTCTCCTATATGTGTAAGGTTTCGGTTCAATTTTGTTGACGGAATTCCTTTAGTGCATTATAACTTTCATCTATAATATATAACTTTACAACGGTGATCTAGATTAATGTCTTGTTATGCGGTAACTTCATAATCGACAATTTGATTTTTCTAAAACGCGTGTAAGATACTCGAACACTTTATTGAACAATTGTTATTGATGCGAACTTGCATTATACGCTAGAATATACATCATGCTTTGGGAGTTCACATATTACATAGACTTTTTGTCATAACTCGTACAAAATTTCATTGGTGTAATCAATAACTTTTGTCTATAATATATAACATTACATCGATGATTTAGATTAATGTCTTTTCATGCATGCGGTAACTTCATAATCGATAATTTGATTTTTCTAAAACGCGTGTAAGATACTCGAACACTTGTGGTGCCATGTAATAGACATTTACGCTTTACTATGGACCTATAAAATATATTTTGCTAATTATTTAGAGTAGAGAATCAGAGATTTGTTTTGGCCACCAAACCATTATTTGACCAAAAAGGAATAAGATCTCAAGACAATAAAAAATGAATAATGAAATAAACAAAGGTAGAAGAGATGAATTTAATGAAAATAGAAGGAAACAAAATAAATTTACCTTGGCTGGCAAATACACACAACATATAATTGTTTTTTTGAAATACACACAACATATAATAATAAGCTGCTAAACCAAAATATTCCAAAATAGATGGACCGAAAATAACAAAATATCATTACAAATAAATTACGGATCAAAAATATACTCACTAACCAAAAATTGTAACATTTTCTCTGTATGCATCATAAGATGAACATTACAACAATCGTCCCATTGAAAAATAACAAATGAAACAGATTACAAACAATACATTTGGAGTATTAAAACGAAACCTCCCACTCAAAGATTTTGATGAACAAACGAACCTTACACATAACACCATTCAATTTGTCATCAGAACCATAAGCCTTAATCCCATTACAATAAGCCCTTAATCCAACTTTATCAGTCTTAACATTCTTACCAATCTTCACCCTTATATTCTCTGCGTCAACATTTACGTCCAAAACCAACCTTCCATTCTTTTCCTTGACCTCAGACTCGAGAATCCCATATGATTTATCATCCATGTTCATGTTATTGTTGTTGTTCATGTTGTTTTGTATCATAGTAACCAACAACGTTGTATTCTTACCATAATGCACAAAGGCAGGGAATGAGCCCTGACCAATAACAATATTATCTGTTTTACGTGCAAGTTGGACTGTTATATTGATAGGGTTGTTGTAGTAGAAAGTCACTTGGTCATTAGGGTTTCTTGTGATCATGGTAAGGCTAAGTTTGGACATGATTTGGTCAGGAGTGGTGAGGTTGAGTTGGTCGATCTTAAGGGAGTAAATAGAAAATGAGGGCGACCGAGGGCGGTACAGGCCGTAGAAGATGGCAGCAGCAACGGTGGCAAGCACTAGGAAGGCCATGGAAATGAGGATGATCCACAACATGCTTAAGAAGCAGCACTTGCATGTGCAGCATTGGCGGCGCTGGAGGCGTTGGTAGTCATCATGGTAGATTGGTGGTGGGGCGAGGCGGTACCGAGTGATGTTAGGGGGTTGTTGGGCCTTGATGGGTGGGAACTTGGGAGAGGTGGTGGTAGTGGAGGTAGGTTTTGTGGTAGGGGATTTGTTGTTAGGCTTAAGAGTGGTTGGACTAGGAGTTTTGGTGGTAGGATGAACTTTTTCACTAGTACTAGTATTCATTGTGAATATGATCAGTTGATTGATTTTTCGATTTGGGGGGTGTTTTCACTCTGATCTTTGGGGTTAAATGGAGTAATTGAGTTGAAAAATGTGGATGATATAGCAATTAAGGTGAGGGAAGATATTCACGAGTAGGATGGAAATGTTACCAGGTATGGAAATACTAATCAATGTTTAGCTGTCTTTTCTAATTCATTTCTATTAATGTTGATACTATTGAACGCGTTGCATGCGTGTTTCTTGGAGTGTTTTTGAGAATTTTATTTATTTCCATGTTTTAATCAAGTTCTGTATAATATTATTCGTTTTTAAGTTAGATCGTTTCAATACATTACTCATAATTTTCAAAAACGACCACTTGTTAGAAATATTGTTATGAAGTGACTATTTAACTAAACTTTAACTAAATCATTTTTCATAAGTTAAAATAGGACATTTATCCATAAGGGTACGGTCTAGTAGTTGGATGGTTGTTCCGCTAACGCAAAGATCAAGGGGTTCGACTTCTAGTATTGACGTAATTTCTTTGAAAACTGGTGTTTCACCAAGCGTTTGGAAGACCGAGCCTAAACCCTCATCGCTTTAGTGACATCGGTGTTTGAAATGTTTCAAGCTACTTCGCTATCTTGACCGATCAAATCTTGCATCTTTGAAATAAGGTGAGAACCGCTAAAGCTTGTGTAGGCGATTCGTCATTAAAAAAAAAATAAACATTTTTTTGGAAAATTAAAGTGTCCATGATACACTAATGCACCAACTTTGGAGTCACCTCACTGTGTAATGATCAATTAGCTGGATACAGTAGTAGGTTATGAGTTCTTATGAAAATGATATTTGTTCTTTTGACGATTTAGCTATAGAGCTCGTACTAAATAGGCCACGCCCGTTTACGTTCTCAAACTCTTGTTCAAGAGGATGATAGGTTGTGACTCTTGTGAGATTGATCATGGCTACGATGAAACAAATTTATGTATCGGAGCTAGTTTGATACAATAGTGTCATTCTCACTTAGCGACATTTCATTTATATGATTTATGCGTTCCCTTCAAACAACAATGTCAATAACACCAAACACTGTCGAATGGTTGGCACACGTAGGTCTGGAAATGTTGGTCTTTCACAATTCTCCTCCTTGTCTTTGATAATCTTTTAGATCATGACATGGTTGGCCGGCTTGGGCATGTAGCATAGCCTTAAGTAGTCTTCTTCTTTTATTTTTTTTTAAACACAAAAAAACCACCAACCAAGTAATGCTATACGACACACGTACGTGTTGTGAGATCTACCTAAATTTTTTTTTGGTGCAAAGATCTACGTAAAACTTTAGTAGAGCAATCAAAGAACACTAGTAGGAGTACTAGTGCTAAGAACCGACAAGTCATAAATGAAGGGGGGCGGTGCAATATAGTCACAACACACACATGTTATTGCCGGTAGCCCCACTTCCCATAATCATGGTCATTTAGTCAGGTAGTTGCATTTGAGAATGAAATCAAGATTGTACCGCTGAGTCCCCGCGACCACGACACAACATGGCCATATCTTTCAATCTGATGTAGTGATGTAGTACGTGGTTTTTTCATTTGGTATAAGGTCTAATCGATCATGTCGGGAATTTGAGTTTAATTTTATCCCTTGTTAATATACAGTGATTTTTTCATTTATGAGATGAGTACATGACTGGCTCACATAAGGAGATTAACATTATATTGTTGCGCGTTTGTACGATGGGAAGATACGTGAAGTGTCTTCCAGTGTCTCCAAGTTTGCGTGTCCTACATGTAGAACGAACATTGTTATAAAAGGTTTGTCCTAGAAAGCGCTTTCATTTCAATGTTAAAAGTAGGTTTATAGAGATATTTGCACTGATTTATAGAGGGAAAGTCAGTATGAATTCAGTGGATATCTGTTACCTTTGACTTAACATTAGATGAGATACTTATAGTTGTTTAGACTTTTGTGTTTAGGTGTTATGGATACGTGATATGAACTCATAGGGTCGTTAATGTCTTAGTTTGCAGTGTGTTGTCCTCACTAAAAATAAGTGCATGATGTCATTTATATTATCCCGTTATTTATATATATTTATAGTTGTTTAGACTTAACATTAGATGAAATATTTATAGTTGTTTAAATAGTGGCATACCTTACTAAATTAAGAAAATTTCTTTTGTTTTCTACTCCGTAGTTCAACTATTATTGTATATATTGGTCTATGAATTCAGCTCTGATAATCTAGAGAAAGATTGTACTTTTTGTCATTACTTGATTACATGACCTTCATACTCATATATAATTATCTAAAGATATGTGTAAACTCAAAAGTACCAAAAGTTTTTTTGTTTATCAACGTTCCATAATCTGCTTAGAAAAAACCCCACCATATAATATAGTAGTGTCCTTTTTACTGATGGTCAAATTTCTCCCTCTCTCCAATGATCACTTTTCAAGTGTCACATAAGCCTATGACTTAATGAGTGCAAAAGTTATGGTGTAGGCTTAAGCAGTTTTAGAAGTCTACACTTAGCTTCCATTATTGTTGAATGACATAAGTAACAAGTAGAGTACTGTTTGCACTCAAATTGTGCAAATATTTCAAAGCTTCATGACTTAAACCAAACATTTTAGTGCTTTCCACCTAAACCCATTTCCTGCTTCCACTAACTGCATTTTATCTCTTCATTTGATCTTATTATTACAAGGGTTTTCTTGGAAATTCAGATACTTTGTTAGATAAAGTTGATACTATACCCATGTTCAATTTCAGATTTATGGTCCAATGTATACACTTTTATGTCTTTACTTTTTGTTTCCCTCTATTTTGGGTCTGAGAATGTGATCAGAGTTCCTAGTTTTATCATCATTAGAGCTTAAAAGAGTGAGAGAAGGTGGAGAAATGGCATTTTTGGTGCTCACAATTTGCTTCATTGTGTGTGCTTGCCAATATAATGGTTGTGCAGGTAATGTGTTTTGTATTCTAGTTCTTAGCTTATAGCTTAATTTTCTTCACTGTGGACTTGTGAGGTGTAACCATGATGCTCAGTGAGTCACTGTGTTGGAGAAGAAACAATGAAGCTAGGTAGGTAGGATGAATTTGTTGAAGCTTTTGTTCTGTTCTTGTTGGGAGACCAGTGTTAAATGCTCATTCTTTTCTTTTGTTTTCTTCCTGTTGTTGTTTCTTGTTTTCTAGCTATTTTTTGTGATTCCTACAAAAAGATGAAATGCCTTAACTATGCTATTTTAAGATTGTCCTACCTAATGAATTCCTCATTCTAGACTCTTTACTCAATTGAAAGATTGCTTCAGCCATAAGGCTCGCTAATCTAAAAATCGGCACTTTTTGCACAGTGGTGCCATTTTCCAACCGCGAGATGCGGAGTTCGATTGTTATCTACGACTCTGTGTGCTCCTTTAATACCAAATAAATAAGTGTGGCTAATTTTGTGAGGGGTTTAAGGGAAATCTTTGATTCTATGGCACTCATGTTTAGACTTGGCTCGGGCCAAATTAGTGCTTCAAACTGATGAAATGTCTGTTCACTGCGAGTGGTGCTTCTTTTGGCAAGGAACAGCAAGAAAACATTGTCCAAGTTAATTTGATTTTTCGGAATTTTTTCCTGATTTTGAGTGGATGTAATCACTAGTCAGTGGATAATGTAGATGATTGTGTCCCTTTCTTCACCATTCCTGTGATCGCATAGCTGTAAAATGTTTCCATGATATATCTCCTTGACTATAAGTTGATAACAGGATTGCAAAACATTGAGCTGTTCAAAATTTCTCTGTTTTGTTAGTAATGTGTAAAACAAACATAATTTTCTACGAAACACTATTAACTAACACTTTCAGTTTCAGTTGTTGATCTTCCTTTTCTACTGTTTCGGCTTTCAATCAGTGGCTTGTTTTTTTTTTATTCGTCTGTCTGAGATTTTATTTGGTATACCCTGTGTCCAATCTTTTCCTATCATGACAGATTCAATGTAGTCACATAGTTGAGATTAATTTCAAAATCAGGCCTTTACAGTAATTGTCAGCATTATAGGATGTGCTGAGTACGAGTCTGTGTGTTGAATTGACAACCTCTGTTGAATGTAGTTCTGCCTACAGTTTCCAGTAGGAGAATATACACTAGCTAATTGTTATATATGCAACAGGTCATGCTGCAGATGATAATATCTCGCCTGCAGTTAATTCTGGCTTCAGCAGCAGAAGGCATCGATATCTGGTTACAGCACCTCCTAAAAGGGCATCTACTTTTTCTACCATCGGTCATTCTCTTCAGAAAGGTATTCAAGGAACCCCTTTTCTTGCAGCTAGCTATGCAGAAGTAGAATTTAGTTCACGGTCTTTCATGTTACACAAATTTGACTTTATTCTTGTCACAGAAGGCCATTCTGCTCCTGCAATGCATGTTTCCGGAAGGCCTACACTTGCCTCACCTGCTCCTTCTGGAAAGAGTATTCAACACACTGCAAGGCCAAGGACCCATTCTGTAGCCTTTACCCCTGAGAATTCAAACTATAAGCATCATCATCATCGCCATTATCATCATCATGACCATCATCCCCTTGATTCTGCAAAGAAGCAGTTTGGCAAATCAGCTGCAGGAGCGTCATACCCTCCTCCATTACCACGTGCTCAGCAAGGTATGATTCATCGAGTGTGCCATTCTCTCGTACTGATATCATTGTTGTTGGGGTAGTACCAACGCTATCAATTCTCAGACCATTGCGCAAACCCGTGTCACGGTTAAAAATAGATAAATAAAACCTCTGTTGTGGTCTGTGAGAGTAGTCGTGACACAGGTTGGCGGTTATTTGCACTTAGTCGGGATATTAACTTTTAGTCAGTTCACTAGCTTAGTCATTTTATGAACATTTTGCAACTAGCGGGGACGCAAGGACAGGATTATGGTGCTCAACTGTTCTCCTGGTAGCTTGACTCTGGAAACATGTGTGCTCGTCTTTCATTTTTATATCTGAAATTTTTTTCTCTCATGTTACTTTCATGGCAGCTAGACCCCCCGCATATGCAGTCTCTCCTTTTCGGTCTCCTGATTCTTCAACTACCAGCCAGAGTTCACGTATGCCAGCACCATCACCTTCGGTTTTAACAAGTTAGTGCAGTTTGTGTTTAGTTTACAATTTCGTTTCCCCTTTCATGTGAAAATGCGTTTGAACCTGAACGTCTTATTCATGGGATACAAAGAGCGTTTCTTTGCTGAGAATCATTCAGGATTGTGAAACTAATAGTTCTTTAGTTCTATATTTTTATGTCGTGTGGTTGAAATTAGATTTAATCAATACCTGTTTACACAATGACGTTACTTTATTGTGCTTACTAGTCCATATTCATCCACCCTCTAAATCTCCTTGGAATTCTGTGGAGATGACTCCTCCCCCAGCTCTGGTGTGGGCATTGCCTCCTCCACCTCCTAATCAAGGTAACAGTATGTGGGTTCTACTTTATTCCCTTATCTTACTTTTTCTAGCTACATCTTGATGTTCCTTCTTGTCTAGGTACACACTAACTTAAGCTTCACCATCACGATGGTGACTATGTTCATTGAATTTGTAGACTGCGCAGCTTTTACATGTGCAGAGCCATTGACATACACGCCATCCGGATTCCCCTGTGGCTGCGTTTATCCAGTTCAAGTCAGACTGCTACTCAACATTTCTCTGTACACATTTTTTCCTTTGGTTTCTGAGCTGGCTGCAGAAATTGCATCAAGTCTTTCTCTTAACCAAAGTCAAGTTCGTATCATGGGAGCAAATGCAGCTAGCCAGCAGCTCGAGAAAACCATAGTCCTTGTAAACTTGGTTCTGATGGAAGAGAAATTCAAATATAATGCTGCATTCTCAGCATATGAGAAGTTTTGGCACAAGAAAATTCATGTAAAGTATTCCCTCTTTGGTGCTTATGATGTGCTTGATGTTCATTATCCAGGTTAGACATCATTTTCTGAAATTAATTGATCTCTTTTTGATATTCTTAATGCTGATAGTTTGCAACAGCTGCTTCTTGATGACTAAAAGTATTCTGAGATATAGATTGCTGTCTTTTATCATTGATCATGGTTAACATTAGAGTGCTGTCATCAATGAAAATAGTGCTCCTTATGCCCCTTTCTTCTCACTTGGTTTTGCTCCTCTGCAGGTCTTCCACCTTCTCCGCCTTCTCTTTCCTCTAATCTTGCAGCTATAGATGACCATCCCTTTCCTGCCAACCATAAGGGTAACGGTGGAAGTTTGCTGAAGCCTCTAGGGGTTGACGTACCTAAAAGACAAAAGAATGGTCTTGGTAGTGGCGTGGCAGCTGTCATAACTATTTCTTGTATCACAGCTGTTGTAACATGTGCTGCAATTGCTTGGATCTTGATAGCAAGCCGTACAGCACGTCAGCATAAGGAAGCTTTACCTACTCCAGTATCTTCCTTTACAAAGCCATCAGGTACCTTAATATGAAAGCACTTAACAAGTTCTTTGTGGAAATTTGATCTTGTTATGTCACTTATCAGTTGATAGTTTATGGGTCCATAACATTGACTAAGAGTAATCCATGACGATTAGTCCACATGCCTTCCGATTATATAGCCTCATCTGACTCTGTCGACAAAATCTTGTAATTTCCTCATTGTACCAATTATAATAATAAAAAAAACCTTCCTCATTGTGGTCCTCGATGATGCGAGCAGCTGTTCTGATTTGATGAATGATATCTCAATTGTCTGAAGTCAGAAGACCTTGAGGTAATATTTATATATGAATTTGAATGGTTCAAGTTGAATTATCTCGTGGTACTAGGATATGTTCCCATCTTCCCTTGCAAGTTTGTTCTGGTTGTACTGGCGAACTCTGTGTCTGTGGCATCCAGAACGATCCTCTGACTGACAGTGCTAGCATTATATCTTGGGAAGTAAAAACTGGTCAGTTTGACATCAATGGCCGTTTCTCTACATAGTGAGGTTCTCACCTGGTTTTGTCTAACCTTGAAAACCCTAGACTCTCCAAAAGCCCAAAATAGTAGCAGATATCCCAATTTTTCTTCATTCAATTTCCCATTGTCACCTGTTTTTAGTGACTGCTTATCTTGCTTATAATTGAAGTTTGAGAGGTTGACATTGAAACTTTTGTGTAAAATTTGCTCTGACCTCATGACCTGATTGGACAGGCGCTGCTAGGTCTTTGCCATTAGGGAGCAGGTCTCTTTCTGGATCATTGTCTTTCAGTTCAGGAGTGCTAAACTTTACAGGATCTGCCAAGGTTTTTAGTCTTGACGACATGGAAAGAGCCACTGATGGGTTTGATGCATCAAGGGTCCTTGGAGAAGGTGGGTTCGGCGTTGTTTATAGAGGTACTCTTCATGATGAAGAACAAGTAGCTGTGAAAGTCCTGAAAAAAGACAATCATCATGGCATACGCGAGTTCTTGTCTGAAGTTGAGATGCTTAGCCGTTTGCACCACAGACACCTTGTCAAGTTGTTCGGTATATGCACAGAAGACCATGTTCGCTGCCTTGTCTATGAGTTGGTTCCAAACGGAAGTGTCGAATCCCATTTATATGGTAAGAGATAAGCTGCTGAAAGATTTGTCCTCCCTTTAAATTTTTATGTTTTAACATTTATTTGGTTGTTCAGTGAGTCAATACTCCCATGAAGGACGTCCTTCTGAAATTTTCTTTCGTATGACTCCAGGAGTTGATAAAGAAGTTTGTCCCCTTGACTGGGCGACCCGCGTGAAAATCGCCCTTGGTGCTGCACGAGGTTTGGCCTACCTACACGAAGATGCAAGCCCTTGTGTCATTCATCGTGACTTCAAGTCCAGTAATATACTTCTAGAACGTGATTTCACACCAAAAGTGTCCGACTTTGGATTGGCTACAAATGCTTTAAATGGAAAAAATCAAGCCATCTCTACGCATGTAATTGGGACATTTGGGTATGAACTCTTGCTTTATAGACTTTCTAGAAACTTTCTTCAAGGACACTATTTTTATGCTGCTTCCCTTGCTCATAGAAAGCATTTACCTCCCAAGCATAATCTCCATTTGCATTAAATGTCCTCTATGTTTTCCGATTTGTCCATGAAAGACCTTCATGGAACCAGTTTTTTATCTTTACGGAGGGTAGAGTGATGGAATTTTGTGTGTTCAACATGCAGTTGATCTATGTCATAATTTAGACGTCAAATAAAATACTTGATTTGCTGTGTGTTAGCTTATTGTTTTTGCTCTATTATCTATTTATTCTGACCTTCTATTTACTCTCACTGGGTGAATTGTCTTTCCAGTTATTTGGCTCCTGAGTATGCCATGACTGGTCATCTTCTTGTCAAGAGCGATGTTTATAGCTATGGTGTTGTCCTGCTGGAGCTTTTAACTGGAAGAAAACCGGTGGATTTCTCAATGCCACCAGGTCAAGAAAACCTAGTAGCATGGGCCAATCCACTTCTCACCAGCAAGGATGGCCTAGAAACAATTATGGATCCTACCTTACGGTCAAGTGCTCCCTTTGAGAGTTTCTCCAAGGTAGCAGCAATTGCATCAATGTGTGTACAGCTGGAGGTTTCCTGCCGTCCCTTCATGGGAGAAGTTGTTCAGGCTCTGAGACTTGTTTGCTGTGAGCTTGATGAAGCAAATGAGGAAGGACCAAGAAGCAGTTTCAACCAGGAAAAGGTTTCTCTGGATGAAGATAGCAAGAACAGTAAAATCGTGGGTGAACTTGAAGAGTTTCTTGGGACTCATTGTCCTGTTCTCGGCTATGAATCAAGTTCAGACGGTAAGATAGCGTTATCAGCAGTGGATTTGGTGAGTGCCTCAGCAGAATATAAGCAGGACTATGAATCTTTAAGAAGGCACTACAGCTCTGGGCCTCTGGGATTGGGCAGTAAAAGACCATTTTGGCAAAGATTAGGAAGATTTTCTAGAAGTAGCATGCGAGAACATCTATGGCCACGATCCCACTAAGAAAACTAGAAGAGCATGAGCAATCTAGCATATGCCACAAAAACAGAAGTGAAATCCTGAAAAGTTTCACTGCATGTGGAAATGACAGTTAGGAAATTGGAACTGATTCAAATATTCAAGGATTTAAATGATTGATGGATAAGTTCTTCTAAAGCTATGGAAATCTTGGATAGTTGTGCTAGTGCTCCCTGGATAACATCCAACAAATGATCTTTGGTTCAACACAAGAGGGATGAGCTGCTCCCTAGTTGGCTTACAGAACCCTTCATGATGAAACCAAGATGTAGAATATCAGGTCGCAGGAGTACAGCTATGCTTTTCTTAGCTGCTGCTGTCCTTGCTATCCATGTAACTATGTAAGCTTTACAGCATTATAGCATCTCATCAAATATATAATGATCCATTCATCCATATCTCCGGATTAATGTGTATTTTGTCATGTAAAGCCAGAGCTTATGCTCACTTTCATTAGGATATAACCAGTGATTGTTTAGTGTTACGCCCACCATTAATACTTCCGCCACTGTTGCTGGTGCGGTTAATGAAAAGCCTAAGCTGATAGTTGAAGCACAATCAAAGAATATATCCATAATTACTTCTCGTACTTCTCTACAGGAAAACTAGTTGCAAGTAAAATAAGGGGGTTACTTTGGAAGACTATTGCATGGGAGAAAGATCATTGCAACCAGAAAGGGATTCGTTTCAAAGGGATTGTCAGCAATTCAATATGCAGGGTAAATTAAGCACAATAGAATGTCCATTTTGACATAAATTCTAAGAGCAGAGGAGCCTTCTTCATTCAGATCCACAGCCTAAACTATTAGATCACACCACAATCAATAAATAATTTTAAACAAATTGCCTTGGGCAAGCCTATTTCTCTACACTGCTTGGCCAGAATGAACTACTAGTAACAAAATCACACACCAACATCCATACACTTGATGAAGATTACTACTAAATACTTTCTTTCTATACATTGGCTCCTCTTCCCATTCTTTCTCTTAGGATCTTCACTCCGACGTACCTGCACATTTTAGAACAAAATTCAATTCCAGATACTTTCGGTAACTTAATGAACTTCTTCTGAAGAGATGTTATGACAAAGAAATGAGGATCTTACCTTCCCATCATCATTACAGTTGCTTGAGGGTTGGTTCCAGGAGATTCAGTAAAGGTGGACCCGTCGACAACACGAAGCCTATCAACCCCAATAACTCTGTAGTCGTGGTTCACCACCTTGCCAACTTGGCACCCTCCATGGTAGTGCCAAATGGTGATCACAGTGTCTCTGCAGAACTGTTCCAGACATTCTGTGTCGTTGGTGTGCTTAGGGATGAGGTTAACATTGGCCTGGACACTCATATTAAGCAACTTCTGAGTGATTTCCTCGTTATACCCTGTGTAGTCTGTGAAGGACTTGGATTGGACTAACTTTTCTATAATCCTTATGCCTTCGACACAGCGTCTCAAATCATGAGGGTGGCTAAAGTAATTGAAGGTGACATTGGGGTTGTCATCAATATTTGTGTTGTTCAGCTTCAAGTGCCCTCTGGACTTCGGTTTAGCGATCTTTGCCAGGATGAACCCGCCCTTAAAAGCCTCGAAGGGTAAGTCTTGCTTCCTCTCCTTGTAGGCTTGTATTGCTTCTATTGTTCTTTGTTTTGGAGGAATTGTAGAAATCTGACCTATCTGTTCATGTAAAAGCAGAACTGTTACTGGGAATCATCTTAGAAGGTTGACATAACTTGATGATCCTTAATAATCGTAAAATGATTTTTCTTCAACTTGTTTTGACAAGATCTTTTTTTTTTTTTTGGTTTCTTCGTATGACTATAGAGTGGCATAAGTTAGTCTATCCGTTCCAAAAAATTGTTGGATGCTATTAGTGAGTTGAACAAAAGGCTAGTGCATTTGAATTTTTAATTTTGAACCTCTAAACACCGAAGCATTATACAAGGTAACCAAAGGAAGGTGAGAATTATTAACACTAACCTCAGCTGAGACAAGGCCATGGTGTCGCTGGATGCTATCGGCTGACTGACCGAAGCCATTGCTAGCTTCGATGTACACTCCCCTCTTGGTAATGCCCACAGTCTGAATCAAAGACTGTCTTTCATACCTCTTGAAAGGCACAAATATCGTATTGAGGGGGTTATCTTGCATGCCTTCTCCTACCAAGTGGTTATTATGGACTACAGGAATGTTCATCTTTTCTAGGTCTTTCTTGGGTCCTATACCACTAAGAAGTAGCAAATGCGGACTCCCAATTGCCCCAGATGACACAATTATCTCACTTCCTCTCCTTTGTGATATAAAAGCTTCATGTTGTTCTCCTTTCTCATCTTTAAAGATTACTCCCACAGCCTTAGGCTTCCTTCCTGCTTGCACAAAACTCATTAGCAACCAACTTTTTGATGAAGGACACATACAAAAGAACCATAGGAAAATCTCTGTAAACTAGATATTCTGAAGCTACTAGTGGTGATGTACTAATATTATACCTTTGGTGTCGAATTTGATTTTCTGGACGGTTGCATGGACAAGGACCTTGAGGTTATTAGGATTGGCAGAAGCCAAGAGCTCTGCGGCAGTGTGGCGGCGACCATTATCCTCGAAAATTGTGCCACCTACCTTGGTTCCATACTTGTGATCAAAGGTAAAACCATTGAACGGTGAGACCCCAACATCCAGGAGAGCATCCCTCACTGCACTTTGCCATGCTGCAAGTTTTGGCTTATGTACAATCTGTTTTTCCACCCAGGGGAATGATTCTTTCACTAGGTTGGCATCCCATCCTGCCCTTTTTACAAAACTGCATGATGCAAAAGTATATGGTCAAGTATGAAAATTTTCGCACATTGCCTAGTCAGAAGTCTCATTATTATCTTGACGTTTGAAGTTTTTCTCTGCAGTTATAAAGATGAAGGAGTTACACTTATATTTATGTCTTACAATTCTCCATCATTTCTTGTCACAACATGAGAGGATGGGAGGACAATACATTCGATGATACATGTACAACAACAACATCATCAGACCCTTAATTTCAATTTTCTAGGATCGGCACATTTCGATGATACATAGTAGTTACCATAAAATCTTATTAGTGCCTTCATCCTTAAAAAGATTAGGAACCAAACATTAAGTGTCAAGTTTCTACATGCACATTAGTCTTTTAAAATTTTGCTTAATGTAACCTTCTAAACCAAAAAGATTAAACTTAGTAAAGTCATAGAAGTGGGTGACTTGTGATCAAACAGAGTGTATAGTGGTTGAACTAAATGCTCTTACCATTTTTGTGATAAATCAAATTCAAGCTTTAGCAGCCCACCAAAACTGGGAGACAAAAGCAATGCAAGCTCTTTTCTTTTTTTACTTTATAGTTGTGGGTAGGGAGGAACTCAGACGAAAATTTTCAAGAAAAAAAAGTAGTAACAGCATAGTAGCTAGGTATAGTAGTCATTCAATTTCATACATCGTACAAAATTTAAGAGGTGGTAGACCTGGTAGATGAAGGTTGTAAATGAAATCATCAAGTTACAGGGAATTATGGTCCATTATAACTTCTACGCTCGTGATCATATCATAGTTGGAGGGTTGTAATAAAAGCCCACCGTTATGCTCTTGAAGTGGCAATATGAGCTGTTTCATGCATGTAGTTTTCTCAGCCCCTCCCCCCATTCATGAAAAAGGTAAGGGAATTGATGGAGATAAAAGAAGAAAAAATGGTACTTGGACTATATTATCAAGCTGTTATAAATCAGTCAAAAGTCAGAAGAGCTATAGCCTAGTACTATAAGAGTATTCATATTATAATCTCTGTGAAACATTATCTCTAAAGTGGGCTGCTATATTGTTATAGTTGATAGGTAAATGAGATAACGCTACCAAGTAATATACAAATTGCGTACCACATATCACATGTATTTTAAAAATCTGTCTTAGTCTTGCACGGGACGAGTATGAGTCATGTTATGTGGCCTTAAGCGTAATAAAGTACTACATTTTATTAATAAATTTTTGGTCATAATTAACCATTGTTCTCAAGTTCTAACTTTAGATCTGCTATAATTGCTTGCTGTTTGTAATAAATGCCACACAGAACTCACTTAATGATTCACCAATATCGACGCTGTCAAATCATTAGGAAGAAAGAACATCTATACTCACAAATTAGCACTCTAAAGATACGAATAGTCTGACAACGTAGCCATTTTTTTCTTAGGAGATGTTATTAGCACTCTAAAAATACAAATGGTTATTTTTATAGACTGAAATCTAACTCCTAGAGGCTAAAGCCATACATGCATGGAAGCTTATGTATGCTGTTATAATTATTGTTGTTTCAGAGTTATCATGTGGGTTTATGCTTGTTTTTTCTTACAATAGTACTTTGATTGTTGACATCGTAGGAATACTATGAACTTCAAGATGAGAAAAAGACAAGTCATATTGTAGGAGTAGAGACTCGGAGGATTACGACAACTCTTTGAGTCTTTTCCTATAGTTGAGCTTGATAACCCAGACACGGCTTACACATTCCAGGCTTATTACAAGTTGTGTTTTTGGAGATATCTAAAAATTATTCCAATTATTAGGTAGAACTTACCTTTTATTTGCGACTTATACACTCCTTTCAGACAAAAAGAATACTTATGCAATCATGTGACGATCATACAATTCGTACACTAACATTAGCAGGTAAAATTGTCCACGTCAAATAATTGGTGTTCTCCATACATTGTGCTCCTTAACTAAAAGCATAACACTACATATAATTTTTTGACCAAAAGAAACATCAGACATTGTCCTATGTGGTGCTTCTATATATGCGTGTACGTGCCTGTAACATATATCTATGCACTATTCTTTGCTTGACAAATATAAGTTATGAAATCTTCAGATTCGAACGCGTAATTAATTCGGACATTTTAACTAAAAATTAATTACTTAAATGGTTACGTTATGATACACATGTACAATGTACATACACTTCAGCACTTCAGCCCATCAGCTAGTCAAGAATATGCAATGTGTATGGGTTATGATCGTATATGATACCATCGATGTTACACGTACATCAAAAATAGCTCATGAGTCATTTCTCTAAAGCAAAAAAAGAGAAGGTGCATACCTGGAGCTAGCTCTAGAGTAGAAGCCAGCATTAATACAAGTGCCACCACCTAACACCCTAGCTCTAGAATTGAACACTCTATCAGTGGAAATATATTGTTGAGAGGCAGATTCTGGAGAGGTATCAGCCAAGGAAATGTGAAAATTCTGCATGAAGCTCACATTGAAGTTGTCAAACGGCACTCCTCCTCTTTCTAAAAGCAGGACATTGTAGTGTTGTGAGAGGGTTGCTGCCAAGGGACAACCTGCTGTGCCACCCCCTACAACGATGTAGTCATACGCCGATTTAACGCCCTTTGATGAGCCTCCTGATGATGGCGATGATGATATTGAGGAAATTGTGCTAGCCTTTCTAATGAAGGAGAACTTGTACTTTGTGTTGTCGCTATTACCTGCATTGTTTAAATTCGTTACATTCCATGCTCAAGAACTTTCATCTAGGAGCAGGGAGAAATTTGATAAACACCCAAAAAACATCAAGGAAATTGGGTTAGGGTTAGGGAGTAGTAATCACGTGAAGTGTTATAAATAGCTTATTCTTTCTATAATCATAATGTTAATAAAATAATTCTCAAAGAAGAGCATAATAAATACATGTTTATGGATGTTGTGATGATTAAAACAAAGTAAATAAGAGTATCATTATCGAGCCCTGAAAGAAGGTAATACTACTAAAATGCATAATTAATTTACAACTACTGCAAAAAGAATGCGAGGACAAATTAAATAAAAAGAACCCACTTCTACCAGAAAAAAAAATGTTTCCATAACGCAAAAAATGTTAGGTTGAAGGATGAAAACATGATTAAATTAAGAGGCTTAGTTTTTCTATATTCTTATAGCACCTTCTCAGAAATTCTTCAGACCCTTAATTCTAGCTTGAGAATTACAAACCACACAATGCACCAGAGCAACAACAACAACAACAACATCAGAGCCTTAATTCCAAATTATTTGGTATCGGTTAACATGAATTATCGTCATTAGGAACCACAATCCAAGGACTAAAAGATGAAGTTAATTGGCCAAAAAAAAATTCACTAGCAACTCCTGCTATATGTGTGTGATAGATAGATCAGAAGATAGAGAGATAAGAAGTAGACCTTGGGAGTAAGCAGTAGAAGTAGAAAAGGCCAAGCAGTAGTTGAGGAGGAGTAAACAAGAAAAAAGAGTGAAGGGCTTCTTGAGGACCTGAGAAGCGACAGCCAAGGCCATAACTTAAAGCAAAAATTCAGTCAGTGAGCAACGAATTTGATAACTCAATGAGGAGAGAGATAAGCTAATAGCTTCTGCTCTTCACTGTGCTGATACACTGCAACTTCTGCTTCTGACTTGTGGCTCTTTCCCATTAGTTTATCCCCCCTTCACCATTTATACTCGCTCAGATTTGACATGATCATGTTTGTTTTATGCACGTACTATGCAAATTAAAACCTTAGTCTATATGTAAAATAAAAAAAAAACAAAAGATAAAGTTATTTATTTTTTTGACATTGAATTAGTTAATGCGGGGGGGGGGGGGGGGGGGAGCCAAAGAGTATATGAGGATTCGAACTCTCAATTATTCGTCCTACCTTGCTCATAAAAAATGTTATTTGATGTAAATAAAAGTTCAATATTAGTTGTGATGCAAAGGGAAAAAGTTACCCTTAGCATTAAATATGTTGAAGTATAAGCAGAGATGCAGAATGTTAAATAGTGCAATCAATGTATTACCGTTGGAGTAGGAATTGGTAGCCAGATAGATTTTGTCATGTCATGCAGTATGGAATTTGTATGATTAGTTTTGATCATATACACGTACGTACGCTTGGGTGTGGCCAGCTCGCAGCTAAGCAATATAACATTCTAGCAGTACCATAAAACCAACTTTGTACATAAGAGATCTAAATTCTAAACTGACCTAACTCAACAGAAAAAAAAGGAAACACATATAACTGCTATCTGATAGAGTAGTAAGAGTTGCTGTGACTGTGTCAGCTAGAGATGAACTAACTTACTACTTTGTAGATCAACTAACTCACTAACTAGTTTTTTTTTTTTTTTTTGACAAGCTCACTAACTAGTTGAGATCAATGAACGTTGTTATATATAGAAAGTGAAAGTTGGGCGAGAATACGTCGAGAGATTAGCAAATCCACGGGCAAACATTTTCCTGTCACCTTTGACATTTCTTCTTACTACTCGATCTTCTCCGATCCTTGATTCAATTTTTTCTCTTTTAGATAATTGACATATTGCATATATACACTTCTTTGTGATGATTAGTTGTAACAATTGGACAATATGGTGATGTTTGCCTTGCTATACAACAATCGATCAGAAAGGCTTCACCAATTAGCCACAGACCCCACAGTTAATTACGGTCTGATGAAGGCGTTTTCCTGTGGTAGGGAATGCTTTCATTTGATAACATGTAACTTTAGGATTCTTCAGTTCTTGGATAGAAGTGTGACAAACGCCAATCAATGTACGTCGGATCGTTTAGATGCATGCTAACTTATTGACTAAATTCCACCTTATATATTGTACTCTACCCTGGATAATAGATGTACACAGTTGCTAGCAATGAATATAATGTTTGCTCTCCCCCACCTTCCTGTTACTAAATAAAGTTAATTGCTTATTTACCCGGAGTATTCATAATAATTTTTCTTCTATGCAAGTAAGGAGAAGAAGGGGGTAAGAATCGAACTCATATATATAGCTTCTGTCTTGAAGATGAGTACTTTTCTGATTGTATTCTTAATTATCAATTAATATCCTCAAAGACAATTGTAAGTGAATAGGTTCTTTCCGGAATTATTAAGGAAATGATAGAGTGTCTCTCTTCTTGTTTTCATAGTCTTAGTCTTTATTTAATTTTTAGGAAAAGCGTCGGTCTCTTTATATGTAAATCTCTTTATCTCGTAAAAAATAGAAACATTATATTAAACACTTGTTTCTGTCATTATATTTAGATACATACTCAGTATTGAGCATCCAAGAAAGCCTAAAACATGCCAAGAACCAAAAAAATTATGGTCAAATCCAATTAAGAAAATACCTAGCTAGCTTGTAAAGGCTGATAGAGAGCATTTGGGTCGTTTACAAAGCCAACTACAAATATTGTGTCCTTGAACAATGGCTCGAAATGAGTTTAGGATCAATTATACGTCCTACTTAAAATAAAAGATCAACTATCTAAAGTAAAGTCCGAAACTAAACAAGAGATGAATCCCGAGACAAGTAGGGAGCACATGCAAGAGTACTTAAACGGAAAGTAGTTGACTTGTTGAGTAGTGTTATTTCTAATTTAGGGCCCTGTTTGTTTGTTGGTATGAAATGGGTTTCTCGTAAATTACGATTGAAGTGTGCCTTTCGGTTTAGAGAACTAGAGTAGAGGCCTAGAGGGTGAGCCGGTTAGCCGGTGTTTCGTGTTGTTTATGTTTTTGGATGACATAGGAAATCTGTACAATAATATTGTTGATATGCGTTTTAGCCACGACCATAAGCCAACTCTGCGTAAATGAAGAAGCGCACGGCAATAAAGTATACTTTTCGCTGTAATTTGCTCATGCATTTTCTCTTCGAAGTCAACTCCTTTTGTGAAGCTTATATATCTTTTTGGACGAACACCACCTAAATTCGATGGATACTTGGCACATGTTGCGGTACCAACCTACGTCTGTACAGTTTCATCTCCTTGGAGTTCTGGGATCGAAGAGCAAACAAATTTTGTTGGCACGCACGTTTATGGACTACTACCTCCATTTCTTTTTATTCTTCCCACTTCCTTTTGCATATTTGCCAATGCACATCTTATAAATTAAATATCTATAATTACATGTTANNAAAATTTGATATTCTTAATACACTCATTAAGACAAATCAAACAAGACCCCACATCACTATATTTCATCTTATATATTAAAAGTTTATTTGATCTTTATCTTAAATAATGAATAGTGCTCAAAAGTGAAATGGGAAGAATAAGAAGAAATGGAGGTAGTACTGGTTAGAAACATTTCACTAAAATATAGTATCATTTGGTGATAAAGCTGGTGGCATATATTCTGAACATTTTTGTTTAACTATCCGACTGTTTTTATCGATAATATATTGCGACACCCCCAAAGTAAAGTTTAAGTAATTTGGTTGTGGAATGGTAACAACACGAATGTCTTGATTATTCATCTTAATTGTAAAGTAGTACGCTAATACTTACGTACCATTACCATTAGGGTGAACAACTGCAACCATACATTAATAACAACATATTTTCCTGGGATGAAAGTTTTACTTACAGTTATATAGAACTGCATATTGCTCAGATGAAATGGTTTCAGTTATTCCGATCCACTATTAGTACAATTGTACTTGGGTGACACCATTATATACGTGGTGCAGTAATATCGCTCAAATTCAATAAAAAAGGAACGACCGAAACGGAGCTCATGGAATGTACACATAGTAGTATCACCTTTTTCCCTCTGCCATAAAATCTCCGTTAAGAGTAATAGCTTGCTATTGCTAAGAGGAGGTACGTACTATGGTATAGTCATTTCAAAAGAATGACCAACCCAACACGGAGCTCATGAACTGAAGTGTACTACGAGTAAGGGTTCCCCGTCTGACACAAACACACACACTCAGAGTAATAGCTTCCTAAAGCGAGGTCATATAGCGTTCGTAGGTAGGTCCTTCGCAGTGCAGATACAATTCAAGGCAGTGTACCAACAAAGGTGGAGTAACAATATATAATGGACCACTCACCGCTTGTTAATACATGGGTTCTTCAATTTTCACAACTACATGTATCTAAAGATTAAAGGATCTCTATTATATTTCCAAACTAACTCGTCCATCTTTAAACATATTTCGATATTTCATGTACGCACCATCAAAACCGGGAATTTAGAGTTAGGACCGTTGGATGTGGCATGTTCTAAGTGTATAGCAGCTCGATCTCCAAGCTAAGTAAACAATGTATAATTCATGAGTGCACATAAGTGTACTGTGTCAAATTAAAATATACTACCAGTATGGGAGTAATTACTTATTTAGGAAGGTATTCATCTGTATGACTGTATCATGTCTCCAATACAAACATGCACTGTACGTATGTGCCTCCTATGCAAAATTTAGTGCCTCGTCGATCCAAGCACAAAAGATCCTCATTGTTGTACAATTAGTTAGTATGCTTCATGTTGTTATACGTACCAATACCCAAATCTTGTGCCATAACTCCTAGTAGTTGACCATTATGGCAGAATTTGTACATTTTGTCATAATCCTTGAGTGTGAAGTTTGGACTGGTAGCTAAGAATGGTTATTCAACGACTATCAACTGAGGGAGACAAGTGTGTTGCCAATGCAGTTTGTGGTGTTTTAGATAATTTCCATGTAGATTAATATGTATGCCAAAAAAATGTGAAGTTCGACCTGCTCCATCTTGGTGAGATTGGCATTCTAGCTCACTACTATAGACACATAATCTAGTGGGTATGGCGTCTAAGGTCTGCGATGTCGTTTCATCATGCATCACATAACAAGGCGTAGCAGATCAGAAGATCGTGATTTGATCTTTTCCTTAAACCTTGAAGAATTAGGAAAAGCAAAAGCCTGATTAGCTAATTGTACGTTGAGACCCAATTAATGGTTATAGCCTAACACATCCTCTCATACGAATGGGCTTGAATCGTGGATGATGATGCACATGCCCTCCTTATATCTTGTGTTGAATCTGAATATTCCACTTTAGGAGGCTCTTGGGATACAAACTCGAGACTTCTTGGTCCATCTTGTCCTAATGCTGCTGTAATTTGTTGGGCAGACTTCACGTCAATGTCACTTTAACTCTCTTCAGAAGCTTATATTATAGCTTTCTACTGAAGCATTTAATTGTCATAGTTTGATTGCAACCATAGCTTGGATAATCTTCACCATTGAGGTTTCCACTTAGCAAATAATTGGCTATTGGCTGCTGAAAACCATGCATGAGTTTATTTTCGATAATACAAAGACTAGATAGAAGACACCTGTGAAATGCGGAAATAGTGTGTAAAACACACTTATATACAAAGAATAGATAGAAGACACCTGTGAAACAAAGTTCCTAATACCTATCATGAGATAACACCAACAACCACCGTTAAACCATAAAATATACTCAAAGAAGCTCAATACCAAAGATATAACAATAGCTTCACTCGGTAACATTTCTTAACCTTGTGAAACTGATATCCGTTGCATGGTATTGAGATACAACAATCAATCTATCTCGAAATAGTGAGTAAATCTTTTGAATTTAAACTTGAAGCTTATGAGAACTCAAACAGGGGATTAACAACCCCACAGGCCCACACAAGCTACACTCACTTAGCTTGGACCATCTTGTTGATCTTACGATTGGAGGCATTGACTAGCTTTTTCTGGCTGAAAATGATAAGAAGTGTAAATAGAATACCAAACTCTGTAAAATCATACCTTTGCTTTTATTTTTATTTTATTTTTATTTGAGGTGAAAATGTCCTGCCTTTGATGTTGATCATTAATACGGCTACTCTTTTGGTGTTTGCATCACGGGGTTTGCGACCTTGACTTGAGTCATGATCATCACTTGAGGCTAGAAGACTACATACTCTATTATTCGTCCCAAATGTCCCTTCTTTTAGTTCTTTCTTGGATCGTTCCATTAATGCAGTCGGCCACAGCAATCTATTTGCATCTTGTACACTTATATGGCGGCAGATATGCAACAAATTTCGGAATCGATCATGTAGATGCGACGACGCCACGACTGTCACCTCTACAGCTTCAAATGAAATTTTGTAATTCAAGAATGCAATGTAATGAACTGTACGTCTACCAACTCCGCTAACAATGCTAGTGCCGACCAGAACCTAACTAAACGACCCAAATAAAGACTAGTAATACCCCGATAGAGTCACATATATTGACCGATTTCATCTAATATAGTGATATCCAAGTCACATGATGAGTAGGACCCTAATAAGAACATTGTGAGTAAAAGGCGACCAATTGTGGAGGGTCAACATTGATACTATCCCTTTGCATTTTTTTAATGGTTATAAGGAAAAGCTAGGGCTGATGCAGACGGGACTCCAACCCACGTCGTGGGAGCTCATGTAGAGCAAAAAAATCATCACTAGGTCCATCAACTGAGGTTTTTGTATAAAACACTTTGCTTGACATCCAATCATAACACGAGAAGGACTCAATAAGTCTGTACTCTTTTAGGCGACGCCAAAATCATCAGCTCTTAACTAGTCCTCTTCCGAATAGACCAAGAATTAATCCGACGTACACAAATACGAGAAAAACAACTGAAAAAATAAGAATCTATTGATGACAAAAAGTAGGACACCTACCCAACAAGCCTTAATCTATTGTCTATGGATCCTATCACAAACTCCTACTAAAGCCAGCCAAAGGACGATTTGCTTTAGCCATGCTTAAGTTATACGGAGTAGTTATCGTAAATTCGTATAACTTGTTTTAGCATCCACTTTAGATATATTCCCCAACAACATCATAAGCAGAAAATATTATAGCTTAGAACTAGCTCCTTACGTACCAAAGCATCATATCAAAGTAATCTATCATCAGCTCTCCATGTAAAGAACTCGCGACTTGTCTATATAACACAATCCCAAACCATCAGCATTCAGCAACTCCGCAAAAGTGTTCACTGCATTACAAAATTCCTCCATGTATACAGACATATATACTCCGAATAATTGAGCCTTCACTTTAAAATTTTTTGCTATGCGGTAGAATTTTTTTACTCGTCCTGACCTTTCTTATGTTGTCCACCAGGTGTGTTTGTTTATGCACGATCCACGTGAGACCTACTTCCATGATCAAACGGCTACTACGTTATGTTCGTGTGGTACTCTAGATTAAAGACTTCTTATCTCGGCATCTCCCGTGACAGGACTCACTACCTATTCTGATGAAGATTGAACTGAGTGTCCTGATACTCGTCGCTCTACCTCTAGGTATTGTGTGTTTTTGAGCGATAATTTAATTAGTTGGTCGTCTAAAAGTCAACCTACCGTGTCTCGCTCTAGTGTCGAGGTCGAATATAGGGGTGTTGCTAATGGAGTTGCTGAAATTAGTTGGTTGCGTAATCTGCTTCTTGAGCACCATGTTCCTCATCGTCGCGCCACACTTGTGTATTGTGATAAAATCGATCAGGGTTGTCCAACGCACTAAGCATGTTGAGTTAGATATTCATTTTGTGCGTGAAAAGGTGCACATTTGTCAAGTCCGTGTGCTTCATGTTCAAGCTGATCATCAATATGCTGATATTTTCACCAAAGGACTTCCTTAGCTCGACCATTGTTTGAATGCTTTCGCTCTAGCCTAAGCGTTCAACCTTCTCCCGCTCCAACTGCGGGGGTGTAATAGTCCACAAAAACCGGCATTTTGGGTTGATTTTTGATTTTCTGAAAAAAGTCCCGAAATTTACCAAACATGTTCATAGGGTGCATTGAAGTATAATTAAAGCATGTGACAATATCATTCTCTCTTCTTGATGGTTTCACAGTGTGATTAACGCTCGGTTCGAGCATGTGCATAATACGCAAAACTGATAGTTTGGGCTACAATAAAGCTACTTTTTGGCAATTTTCATGTTCCATTCTTCATTATATGTGTCTAGGATGCCTTTGCCAATTTTCGTCGGATTATATTTCGGGGCCGAGACGAGGTTTTTCGTGGGTTGTAGTAAAAAAAAAAGGCTTTTTGGGTCGATTGTTGATTTTTTTCGGGAAAAGTACCGAAATTTACCAAACATGTTCATAGGGTGCATTGGAGTATAATTGAAGCATGTGGCAATGTCATTCTTTCTGTTTGGTAGTTTTACGGTGTTTTTAGCACTCGGTTTCAAGCATGTGCATATTGCACAAAACCGATGGTTTGGACTACGTCAAAAGTACTTTTAGGCAATTTTCTTGTTCCATTCTTCATAATATGTATCTACGATGCCTCCTACCAATTTTCGTCCGACTCTATTTCGGGGCCGAGACGAGGTTTTTTCGTGGGTTATAGTTCACAAAAACCGGCTTCTTGGGTCGATTTTTGATTTTTCGGAAGATGTCCCAAAATTTACCAAACATGTTCATAGGGTGCATTGGAGTATAATTGAATCATGTGTGAATGTGATTCTCTCTTCTTGATGGTTTTACGGTGTGTTTAGCGCTCGGTTCGAGCATGCATGTGCATAATGCACAAAACCGATGGTTTGGGCTACGCCAAAACTACTTTTTGGCAATTATCTTATTTCATTCTTCATTATATGTGTGTAGGATGCCTCATGTCAATTTTCGTCCGATTCTATTTCGGGGCCGAGACGAAGTTTGTTCACAAAAACCGGCTTTTTGGGTCGATTTTTGATTTTTCGGAAAATGTCCCGAAATTTACCAAAAATGTTCATAGGCTGTATTAGAGTATAATTGAAGCATGTGTCAATGTCATTCTCTCTTCTTGATGGTTTTATGGTGTGTTTAGCGCTCGTTCGAGCATGTGCATAATGCACAAAACCAATGGTTTCGGCTACGCCAAAACTACTTTTTGGCAATTTTATTATTTCAATCATCATTATATGTGTTTAAGATGCCTTCAGCCAATTTTCGTCCGATTCTATTTCGGGGCCGAGACGAGGTTTTTTCGTTGGTCATAGTCCACAAAAACCGGCTTTTTTGGTTGATTTTTGATTTTCTGGATAAAGTCCCGAAATTTACTAAACATGTTCATAGGGTGTATTGAAGTATAATTGAAGCACGTGGCAATGTCATTCTCTCTTCTTGATAGTTTTACGGTGTATTTAACGTTCGGTTCGAGCATGTGCATAATGCACAAAACCGATGGTTTGGGGTACACAAAAGCTACTTTTTGGGAATTTTATTATTCCTTTCTTCATTATATGTGTCTAGGATGCCTCCTATCAATTTTCGTCTGATTCTATTTCAGGGCCGAGACAAGATCTTTTCGTGGGTTATAGTCCACAAAAACCAGCTTTTTAGGTCGATTTTTGATTTTTCTGAAAAAGTTCCAAAATTTACTAAACATGTTCATAGGGTGTATTGGAGTATAATTGAAGCATGTGGCAATATCATTGTCTCTTCATGATAGTTTTACGGTGTGTTTAGCGTTAGGTTCAAGCATGTGCATAATGCACAAAACCGATGGTTTGGGGTACGCCAAAGCTACTTTTGGCAATTTTCTCATTTCATTCTTCATTATATGTGTCTAGGATGCCTCTTGTCTATTTTCGTCCGAATATATTTCGGGGCCGATACGAGGTTTTTTTTGTGGGTTATAGTTCACAAAAACCGACTTTTTGGGTCGATTTTTGATTTTTCTTAAAATGTCCCGAAATTTACCAAACATGTTCATAGGGTGTACTGGCGTATAATTGAAGCACGTGGCAATGTGATTCTCTCTTCTTGATGGTTTTACGGTGTGTTTAGCGCTCGGTTCGAGCATGTGCATAATGTACAAAACAAATGGTTTAGCCTACGCCAAAGCTACTTTTTAGCAATTTTCTTGTTTCAATCTTCATTATATGTGTCTAAGATGCCTCTTGCCAATTTTCGTCCGATTCTATTTCGGGGCCGAGACGAGGTTTTTTTGTGGGTTATAGTCCACAAAGACCGGCTTTTTGGGTTGATTTTTGATTGTCCTGATAAAGTCCCGAAATTTACCAAAAATGTTCATAGGCTGTATTGGAGTATAATTGAAGCTTGTGGCAATGTCTTTCTCTCTTTTTTAGTAGTTTTACGATGTGTTTAGCGCTCTGTTCGAGCATGTTCATAATGCACAAAACCAAAGGTTTCGGCTACGCCAAAGCTACTTTTTGGCAATTTTATTATTCCATTCTTCATTATATGTGTCTAAGATGCCTCCAGCCAATTTTCGTCCGATTCTATTTCGGGGCCGAGACGAGGTTTTTTCGTGGGTTATAGTCCACAAAAACCTGCTTTTTGGATCAATTCT